>JAWPHD010005471.1:0-162626 GCA_037043455.1 Cyrtodaria siliqua | reverse complement strand
GCCTTAGAAAGGTCAGTGACAAAACGGTTTAAACCAGGTTCTAGAATGCACAAAACCTCACTCTTAGCCTCTTATCGTCTTCATTTAAACGTTTAAACAGGAAAGTGAAAATATAGAAATCCTCGCCAAGCTATATCCTTTAACAATATATATAGTATATCATATGTTCAATGTATGATTTTCTCTACTCTGTTTATACATATAATTCACTGTCGTGATCTTGCACCGTCTTGTCCATTGTAGGAATCGGCATGGACACACCAATATGGCGGCAAATGTAGGTTTTGATTTATCATAGTGATTACGAGATAAATACTGTTTTAATTCACACATGCTTTGCATTGTTCAAAGTTTTACCCGAAGGGGGGGTGGGGGGGGGGGGGGGGGGTCTCATAACAGGATAAAAGCAACAGTACATATAATAACAGATAACAGTTAATATTTGTCACACAAACAGATAACAAAATATAAATTTCGCAAAAACAGGATAATATAAATACCCCCGACCCACCCCCATAATTCTCTCTATCTTTAAAATCGCCATACAATGCAGCCGGCAAATCGGTGAATCCAATTTGAAGCGGTGAAAACAAACTTCCCTTCAGTCTCCTGAGTATATTTTGGCAGATGTGGGCGTTGTTCTTGTAGATATTGATAGGCAATCATGTTTGCTATTTACCAAGAAAACGAACAATGCCGATTACACACATACAAAGCATCTGTGAATTAAAACAGTATTTGTCCCATAATCACTATGATAAGTCACCTACCTTTGAACGTTTAGCTCATCCGCCATCTTGATGTGTCCATGCCGATTCCTAAAATGGACAAGCCGGTGCACGGTCGCGACAGTGTAATTATTATTATATAAAAAACAGAATAAAGCATAGAAAGTAAAAATATCAAGTACTCAACGTCTTGGCAGACGCCACAGCAACACGAGAATAAACCATTAAGGGCACAACAAGACAAGATTAAAAAAACAAAACGTTACCATCCATTTCAGGAATTAGGTAGACATCAATATATGGTCTAAACTGTGTCGGGTTATGGCACAACCGAAGGGACGACTATTCATGTACCTACTTTTATTTTCTGGGTTTAAGTAGGTGCAATCATAAGATCCACTAGGTAGCTCAGTCATCGTACATAAGAAAAGTGAAGCGTATCGGGGTCAAGGTTTACCATAACCAATTGCATGTAAACCTCCGAGGTGTAATCGAATGTAGTTCCTATAATAAAAAGTAATCCCTCCTTTTTTGTTTGAAATGGGCAATATAAGTAGGGGAAAATAGTCCATTTCTACTCGGTTTTGTTGTTGTATGTATAAGAAGTGTATTGATAGGTTTTACTGGATTATTAATGAACATTTTCCAGATTTCGAATCTAAACATACACTTTGTCAACAACTATCAATGAAAACAGCTGTACCCTTTACCTGTTTAGTAAACATACAAGTATGTTCTTACATGTCTTATGACCACAACTTTTCTAGGTATTTTTCAAGTGGAAAACTATATGGAAATTACACTGCTGCATTCTCCATACTTGAGTTGAAGTTGCAGCAAATCATTAATATGTGACATTTTAACATTGGTGTCAATGGGGAAAATAAATGGTGGTTTCATATCTTAATCACTTAACATGAAGTGCGTTGCAATAAAATAGGGTATTATCCTTTTCTGACGAATTTTCTGACGAAACTTTTAAAGTGGTCAGAAAACCCGTCATACCCATTTTACTTCCAAAGTGTAATTGATCACATCTCCATAAAATCGAAGCTGTGATATTTCTCCGAGTAGCATAAATATATGGTTTTAGATTGGTGATTAGTACCTCCAGTAGGGTTACGCTGTGTCCATTACACTTTAAATGTCTTCGTAGTCTTTGATAACGAACAGCTACGCGTTGGCCCTGTAGACCCGGGTCTGCATATAATTGAACGATTTAACATGTTGAGCCATTGGGAATGTAATAAAATATGAGAAGAGCGGATGGCATACCGTATGCAACATTTAAATTATAATAGCATTTCAGACGTATATTAACTAATAACTAAATATCAGTTTACCGACTGTCTTTTGAATATGTAAACAATTCAATTCGTAACCAGAGATAGAATTACTAGAGCGGCGTTAATAGTGCGACATATATTGCATTCTTATATGCATATCTTTTATGGCATTTTGAAAGGACGTGGGTGTTAGAGATCATATTACCCTCAAAATAATGACACCAGTTAATATCCACAAAGGCAAAAAATCGCCACTTTAAAGAGATTATATCATACCATAAATTCTATTCAGTTACCAAAAAAAAATCAAAAAATCAATGCGACCTAAATATTTGGCAAGTAGCTTAAGTTATATTAAATAGTTTAAAACCTTAAAGTTGAAGACTAGAATAAGACCAACGTCTTTATTGTATTAGGAAACTGACTGAAGATGAACAGAACTCGAATTGACTCTATAGTTAAATGGGTGAGAAATATCCGCTACATTTACTTTGTGCATTCCATACCAACCATCACGAGGTTATATAGAATGTATCTACACCAAGCATCACGAGGTTATATAGACTGTATTAACTACAACCAGCAGGAGGTTATATAGATTGTATCTACACCAACCAGCACGAGGTTATATAGACTGTATGTTCACCAACCATTATGAGGATATATAGACTGTATGTACACCAATCATCATGAGGTTATATAAACTGTATGTACACCAACCAGCACGAGGCTATATAGACTGTATCTACATCAACCATCACGAGGTTATATAGACTGTATCCACACCAACCATCACGAGGTTATATAGACTGTATCTACATCAACCATCACGAGGTTATATAGACGGTATCAACTACAACCAGCAGGAGATTATATAGATTGTATCTACACCATCCATTACGAGGTTATATATACTGTATCCAGACCAACCATCACGAGGTTATATGGACTGTATCTACACCAAGCATTACGAGGTTATATAGACTGTATGTACACCAACCTTCACGAGGTAATAAAGACTGTATCAACTAACTACAACCATCACGAGGTTATATAAACATATCTACATCAACCATCACGAGGTTATATAGACTATGTCAACTACAACCTTCACGAGGTTATATAGACTGTATCAACTACAACCATCACGAGGTTATACAGACATATCTACACCATCATTCACGAGGTTATATAGACTGTATCAACTACAACCATCACGAGGTTATATAGACATATCTACACCAACCATCACGAGGTTATATAGACTGTATCAACTACAATCATTACGAGGTTATATAGACTTTAATTACAACAACCATCACGAGGTTATATAGACTGTATCAACTACAACCATCACGAGGTTATATAGACTGTATCTACACCAACAATCACGAGGTTATATATACTGTATCAACTACAACCAACACGAGGTTTCATAGACTGTATCTACACCAGCCATCACGAGGTTATATAGACTGTATCTACACCAACAGCACGATGTTATATAGATTGTATTTACACCAGCAATCACGAGGTTATATAGACTGTATCTACACCAACCATCACGATGTTATATAGACTGTATCTGCACCAATAATCACGAGGTTATATAGACTGTATCTACATCAATCAGCACGAGCTTATATAGACTGCATTTACACCAACCATCACGAGGTTATATATACTGTATCTACACCAACCATCACGAGGGTATATAGACTGCAACTACACGAACCATCACGAGGTTATATAGACTGTATCTACACAAACCATCATGAAGTTATATAGACTGTATCTACACTAACCATCACGAGGTTATATAGACTGTATTTACACGATCCATCAAGTTGTTATATAAACCATATCAACTACAACCAGCACGAGGTTATATATACTGTATCTACACCAGCCATAACTAGATTATATAGACTGTATCTACATCAACGGGCACGAGGTTATATAGACTGTATCTACACCAACCAGTACGAGGTTAAATAGACTGTATCTACACCAACAATCATGAGGTTATATAGACTGTATCTACACCAGCCATCACTAGGTTATAAAGACTGTATCTACACCTGACATCACCAGGTTATATATACTGTATCTACACCAACCATCACGAGGCTATATATACTGTATCTACCTCAACCAGCGCGAGGTTATATAGACTATATCCACATCAACCAGCACGAGGTTATATATACTGTATCTACATCAACCACCACGCGGTTATAAATACTGTATCTACACCAACCATCATGAGGTTATATAGACTGTATCTACACTAACCATCACGATGTTTTATAGACTATATCTATACCAACCAGCACGAGGTTATATAGACTGTATCTAAACCAACCATCACGAGCTTATATAAACTGTATCTATATCAACCAGCACGACATTATTTAGACTGTATGTATACCTATATTGACTGTATTTACTGCAACCTGCACGAGGTTATATAGTGTATCTACACCAACCGGCACGAGGTTATATAGACTGTATCTACACCAACCATCACGAGGTTATTTAGACTGTATAAATTACAACCAGGACGAAGTTATATAGACAAAATCTACACCAACCATAACGAGGTGATATAGACTGTATCAACTACAACCAACACGAGGTTATATAGACTGTATCTACACCAGCCATCAAGAGGTTATATATACTGAACCTAAACCAACCATCAAGAGGTTTATAGACTCTATCAACTACAACCAGCACACGGTTATATAGACTGTATCTACACCAACCATCACGAGGTTATATAGACTGTATCTGCACCAGCCAGCACGATGTTATATTGACTGTATCTACACCAACGAGGTTATATAGACTCTATCTATACCAACAATCACAAGGTTATATAGACTGTATCCACACCAACCATCACGAGGAAATATATACAGTATCTACACCAACATTCACGATGTTATATAGACTGTATCTACATCTACCAGCACGAGGTTATATAGACTGTATTTACATTAACACTCACGAGGTTATATAGACTGTATTTACATCAACACTCACGATGTTATATAGACTGTATATACATCAACCAGCACTAGGTTATATAGACTGTATTTACATCAACACTCACGAGGTTATATAGACTGTATTTACATCAACACTCACGATGCTATATAGACTGTATCTACATCTACCAGCACGAGGTTATATAGACTGTATTTACATCAACACTAACGAGGTTATATAGACTTTATCTACACCAATCATCAGGAGGTTATATATACTGTATCAACTGAAACCAGCACGAGATTATAAAATTATATACTGTATCCATACCAACCAGCACGAGGTTATATAGACAGTATCAACTACAATCATCACGCGGTTATATAGACTGTATCTACACCAACCAGCACGAGGTTATATAGTTTGTATCTACACTAACAAGCACGAGTTTATATAGACTGCAATATTGTTTAGGGCTCTTGTTTCATTCAGCCAAAGGGTTTTTGATCGTGTTAATAATTATTGCAAATTTATAACCTCCTGCTGGTTGGTGCAGATACAGTCTATATAATCTCGTGATTGTTGATGTAGATACAGTCTATATAAATTGGTGCTGGTTGGTGTAGATACAGTCTATATAACCTCGTGATGATTGTAGTTGATACAGTCTATATAACTTCGTGCTGGTTGGTGTGGATACAGTCTATATAACCTCTGGTGGACCCTCTGGTTGACCTTCCGGTGGATGTTCCGGTTGTTGTACTGGTGGACCCTGGACCCTCTGGTTGACCTTCCGGTTGTCGTTCCGGTGGTCTTGCTGGTCGACACACTGAATACAACATTTCCAGCTGGTTTATATTGTCCCAGATCAAAACCTGGTGGGCGGAACTTGAAGACCATCGATACCAACGGCCGTATGCCCGCGGTGGTTTCGATGTGTTTCAAGTCCCAAACACCAGGTTTTGATCTCGCACAATATAAACCCGATCGAAATATTTTATTTTTTATCTGACATGGATTTTTATGTATTTTATATACACATTTTCGAGAGATTGAACATGATACAAACACATTCTCACAACTTACATTGTACGTCCATCTCTCAGAACCAAACGAAGAAAATATACAGTTTTATCGTGTTTCTAACAAGTTTAATTTGTTGTTTGAAAGTAACGTTGCCTTAAAATAACGTAATCGTTATTTTGGATGTTTTTCGACGTTGAAAATCGTATAAAATGACGTTTTAACGGTTGAAGGACAGTCTTTCAAAGAAAGCTACTGTAGAACTTGTCAACCCAACACAATGCGTTAGTAACACAACATAAATCTGCTTCAATCACATAAATAGAGAATATTATGTCAGTGCCTTTTACTATCAAATTTATTAGGCGAGGCTTAGAAAACGAATAATGGCGAGGCTCTGCCGAGCCATTCTTCGTTTTCGTGCCGAGTCTAATAAACTTGATAGTAAAAGGCACTGACATAATATTCTATTTATCATGTAGATTATCCACATATTTTGTATGAATTACTATTATTACCTATTTCTCAGAATGTTACGCTTATCGAGGATGCCGCCATGTTTTTTGTTTTTTTTGGTTTATGACGTCAGGCAACGTTACGTGCATGACGTCAGATAACATTACGTACAATAAACTCCGAGGGATTCCGCATTGATTTGCTCTATTGGTCAAATTGCCTATTAAAGCAAAATTTATTAGGTCATCCCTCTATTTGACAGAAAAGTGCATATCTGCATGATAAAAAACTGCAACGACATTATATGTTTGGACCTTTCATTGTGTCAGTGCCCAACGTAAGAAGCTCCGGCGTTTCATATAATAAACAATCGTTAGAAGTTCGTCTTTATTAGTTTTTATCATATTTATACATTGCAGCTTGTTATGAACTTTTGTACTTTAAACTTACAGCAATATGTGTGATTAGAATCTGCATACGTGGGCTTAATATATTCTCAATAATGGTTGGTGAATTCAATGCCATATATCATTTGCGTCCCATGGACACATCATTTCGTTACTTTTACTGATTGTGTACCATACTGTTTATGTAGGTTCTTTAATATATCTAAATAAAAAATAGCTATGTAGTTAATATGTCGTTTGTCAGTAGATAAGTTTAAATAATCTGTGTTTATATTGTTTTTATTGTCGGTAACAAGGTCACGTGATCGTTACTATGCAGTAGTTATCCAAGGGAGTCCAACATCCTAATCAATCCTAATATTTTAGATAGGGCCTCAATGCCTATATACTTGCTATGGGGGCCTCTGACACTGGTTGTCGTTCACATTCAATCACAGACTACACACTGTTTTGGTGAAATGCAGGGCAAAATAAATGCCGCTTGATCAGACTACACCAATTACCAACCAATCAGCGGGCAGGGAAAAAGTTCCAGGGTAAATTTGGAGCTATTACACAGACTCTTTTAATTTTGATTGGTTGTCAAGGTAATCAAACCAAAAAATCATTCTAAAAAATTAAAATTCAACTTTTGAAGAGTACTTATAAAGGTTAAATCATACATTTGTGCAATGTATTCATAATGTGTTGCATAATCAAAGAAAGAAGTATATTTTACATTTTCCTCATGTTTCTACATGCAAGTAGGTGGGTCAGCACCATCCGACCCAAACAGCTTTTTCAAAACATACTCAATGTATGGCTTCTGTATGTTTTTTTGATAAAACTAAGATAGGTCTTTCAAAACAAGTAATAACAAATATAGCTTCCTATATTAGGAAACTCTGTACAGCGCTTAGATCTACACGGTAGACCTACGGAAAATGAATTGGTGTAGTATGACCGCTTGCTGAGTGGCTGAACGTTGATTGGTCGTTCCTGAATCGTACGAAGTCGGTAGTCTCAATAATAGACTGAATATGTAAACTACACTCAGAATAGTGCGAGCAGTTGCGTAACAGTCAGTTTCCGTTATCGGGGACAATGACTTGTCTTACTTTGTTATTACGTCAGCATCTGTCATCGGGGCAGACATAGAACTATCAATAATAAACGTCAGCCTCCATTATCGGGGCAGACGACAGACGGGCATTTGCCTGCGGGGTATGTTTTGCGCCCGTTGACGGAGCAACATAATCACCTGTATTTAACAGTTTGCTAATCGGAAAATAATAAAATTATAAATAATGGCTATAAGTATTATCATTATAAAACATGTATTAAACCAGCCATGGCCATATTATGCCAAACCTTTTAGATAAAAGTAAAACAAATTCCTGCTTATTGTTGTTATAACTTCCGTTTTCGTAAGTGTATAAATAAATATATATATATATACTAACACATATATGTAGACGCGGGACATTCATCATTCCGGTTTTTTTTCCTTAAGGGGCATATAAAAGCACCCACAATAATTACATTTTTTTTTAACTCCTTAACCCCCTTAGACCTAATAGAAACACATAGGATTCAGAAAGACAAGTTTATATATTTATAAAAAAGTATAGACCCTTATTATTCTGGGGTATTTTTTTATATTTTGCTGTTCAATAGTAAGAACTCAACAATCAGAGTCATAGAATATACAAACCATACCAGTGTTTGACTTCCAGAGGTATTCTCCCGTTAAAGAAAATGTGTTTAATAATAATAATTATATATATATATATATATATATATATATATATATCAATCTCTTTATAGCAAAGCCCACATTACGGTTTATATGTTGTTTGATTTTCAAAATTACCATTCTAAGGAGTTAGATATCTTTGACTTATAGCAAAAAGTTTTAATTATGTCCATACTTTTAAGCTGATCTTTCGTGTAACTGTAGGACATTAGAGGATTTTTCACTTAACAAAACAAGTCCAGTAAAGGGTTGATTACGCTAAATATACAGGATGTGTTGGCCTGGTGCAGATCCCATGTTGGCCTGGTGCAGTCGAAAGTAGTTCTCTATAAAACAGTTCTTATTTTCCATTCTTTTGGGTGCATTTCCCCTTTTATTTGTTTGCTAAAAGTGTATTCTTTGCATGTAAATGATATATTGAATGCATCTCATCATTCTGTTATACACATTTTATAACATTTTCAAAAGGTGAAGTAGGATTGGTATGATTTCGTGAGATGCTTAATGTTGTCTATTGTCATTTCAGCAGTGTTAGAATACAAATGCAGAATTTGTTCGATCCATCCCTAACCCCAACCCGCTTTGCTTGTTGATATATTTTTTATTAGCAGACACGTATGACTTCACGCAAAGGTCAGTTTCCAAGTATTCTAACGAGGTTGGAGTTTACAGGCCATTACGCATTATATTTTAATAGAGAACTGCATGTAAGACACATTCAGGCAATGTATTTGTTTTTTGTGTCGACTTAACTTTGCAAAACTTATAACATCTTCTGTGGAGAAGTTGGCTATATCCATTTTCTGACATAGTGTTATCACGCACTTTTTAATTATAGTCTTGTAGTTTTCAGCTTTTTTGTTTCTATGGTTTATATGAGTAAACTACCCAGTAATACTTTCTATATTTTAAAAGTTAATAATGGGAAGTTAGCAGTTTGGTTAAATGTAATTGAAACAGGCTAACAGATAATCACCAAACAATTGAAAGTATTTTTTTGTTAATATTAGGATAAATATAAATAAAATCTTGGACAATTTTGAAAATCAGCCATATCTGATTCATACCCATGCTTACCTACTCCAACATCCTTGCCACACACACACGCCAACCCCTTCCCATCCCAATTTTCAATTTTTATTATTATACGAAGTTATCCAGGCCATAGAAGAAAGAATGGACAAACTAGCAACTTGCTCAACATGTTGATATTGATAAAACCTGGGATAAGTTTGAAAACTAGGCACATCTTACTCGCACTCCATTACACTCGCAGCCCATCACGCCCCATGGGGTCAAATCTCCCTCTGCCCGATTCCTCTGCTATTTTCTTTCTTCTATTTTTATTTTATGAATTTAACCCAGTCGTAGAAGCAAAATAAAACAAAAAGTAGATAAAAAAAGGTCGAACAGGAAATGTAGCATTCCAGGACAACGGTCAATCAGAAACATGCACCGAACAAACAACAGATACAGGGATAAATGGGAGACAACATAAACGGGTTGACAAAAGGGCTACCGCTTTGAAAAGGTCATTGGCAAAAATGGGTACACCAAACCTCACTCTTACCCTATTATGACCAAATAAAACGGGACTGTGTAAATAAAGAAATCTGCACCAGGCTATATCCTCTAACAAACTAGGCAGAATTAATAGGCAATATAAGTATTACACAACGATGATCATGTATATATGAATATAGAAAACAAAAGACTCGAAAAATTCGAAAGCCACAAACCAGAGCAACAAGAGAATACACCATTAAGGGCAGAACATGACACGATTGAAGACACATATCAAATGTTACCGTCCTTTCAGAAGAGTCACCACACGGTCCACGACCTATCCGGTCATCATACGGTCCACGACTTATGCGGTCATCATACGGTCCACGACCTATCCGGTCATCATACGGTCAACGACCTATCCGGTCATCCCGAAGGAATCACAGAGGAAAGCATAGTGACGAACTCATAGTGACGAACTGTAAATGGGTCAACCACTAAACATGCACGGCGTTACAAAATGATACGACCATAACCGCTTTTGATAATTTTTTTAATAATATTGTATGAAGGTGATCATGACCATGGATCTTACGAAGTTTGTAAATCACGTCACCGTAAAATCAGGTTGTGATGGTCCTTGTCGCAGAAGAGTTGTTAAATTACTTTTATATTTAAAAAGCAGATCAGCGTTACGATTATACAATTTTGCAGCAAAGGTATTTGAAAGTTTATGACAACGGTAGCATTAATTGTGTAGGTTTTCAATTATACAAAGATTACCTCGACTCGACTGCACGTTCTAGAAAAACAAATACGTTGAGAAACAGATACCCCCTAAGATGTTGCTTTGATAACTAACGATATCGTCTGAAATCATAATCATCTCACTTGTCATAAATATTGTTTATTATTTGTCCATTTTCAATTGAGATATGCAGACCGAGAAAAGAAGTGGTTTAACGGATTGTGACAAAATAAGTTCAGAAATGGAATACCCTTTTCATTGTATCTATGTCAAACAAACAAACACATAAATAACAAAAAATATCACTGTAAGTGACAAATGGCCCCGAAGCGACCTTTGACCTCTAAGTATGACATTGACCTTGGAGCTATGGACCTGGATTTTGTGCGCGACATGTCGTTTGGTTGTGGTGAGCACTTGTGCCATGTTATTTGAAAATCCTTCCAGGCATGCAAAAGTAATTGACCGGACACGATTCGACCTTTGACCTCTAAGTGTGACCTTGACCTTGGGGCCAAAGACTTGGATTTTATGCGCGACACATCGTCTTCTTGTGTTGAGCACTTGTGCCAAGTTATTTGAAAATCTGTCCATGAATGCCAGAGTTATTGACCGGACACGATTTGACTTTTGATCTCCAAGTGTGACCTTAATCTTGAAGACCTGGGTTTTGCGCGCGACACATCGTCTTGTTATGGTGATCACTTGTGCCAAGTTATTTAAAAATCCCTGCAGGGGTTATGACGTTACGGTCCGGACACAAAATTGCGTATCTGTTTTTGACATATGAACTGCAAGTGTGACCTTGACCTTTGAGGTGCGGACCTGGATTTTGCGCGCGACACATCGTCTTGTTATGGTGATCACTTGTGCCTAGTAATATAAAAATCCCTGCAGGGGTTGTGACGTTACGGTCCGGACACTAAAATGCGTATCTGTTTTTGACCTATGAACTGCAAGTGACCATGACCTTTGAGGTACGGACCTGGGTATTGCGCGCGACACATCGTCTTGTTATGGTGATTACTTGTGCCAAGTAATTTAGAAATCCCTGCAGGGGTTGTGACGTTACGATCCGGACACAAAAATGCGTACCTGTTTTTGACCTATGAACTGCAAGTGTGACCTTGACCTTTGAGGTACGGACCTGGATTGTGCGCGCAACTTATCGTTTTGTTATGGTGATTACTTGTGCCAAGTTATTTAAAAATCACTGCGGGAGTTGTGACGTTACAATCCGGACACGAAATTGCGTACCTGTTTTTGACCAATGAACTGCAAGTGTGACCTTGACCTTTGAGGTACGGACCTGGGAACTGGATTTTGCGCGCGACACATCGTCTTGTTATGGTGATCACTTGTGCTAAGTCAATTAAAAATCCATGCAGGGGTTTTGAAGGTACAGTGCGGACACGAACTGCGGAATGACGGACGGACGGAAGGACGGACAGACAGACGGACGGTGCGATTACTATAAGCTAAGATAAGTTTCGGGGGCATAAAATCAAAACGCGTGTATGAAACTGTTATGATGGTCGACAGAGCCCTGCAGTTATATACTTGTATCCAAAGAAATATAAAAAGATCGGACAGGGAAAGTAGCATTCAACTCCTTTTCTAAATCAATATTAAAAAGTAATGTAAGATCATCCAATGTCACTGTACGAAGATCTGTTTTGATATAAATAATTGCATTAGTAATATTCTATTGATGTAGTATCTGATATATCATATACCTTTTAACAAATCTATGTATGATTTAACTAGCCTACCTTTAAAATCTGTTTGTCCAAACAGTTCGCCACCCAAACAGTTCGCCACCAAGTTTTGTCTGTGGTCGAATGTATATTTCCGTTGGGAATTATATAATATAAAACTTTACTTTTCGCTGATTGGTTGTTATTCCAGATTGAATGAGTAAAATAACCGATATTTCAAGGTCATATTAACATATTTCCTTGAAAAATCATTCTTCTCTGAATTGTTATTGGGTACTTGAGAATATAATATATGATTGTAGCACTAGTCGTTTACGAAAAACTGTTTAGCCTAGACACTTGATATAACAAGGTCATATTGATACCTTTACAAAAGTATTCAACAACAAGTGGCACAATGCACGTATTTTACAATTTTACAAAAAAACGCACTCGTAAGTACTCAAATTAGAATCAGTTATAATGCAATTCGTATTGAACGTTTAAACAATTGCTTATTTCAGATAATTAACTAGAAATGTGTCTATGGGACACTGATGCGCCCGATATTAAATTTATTTCGTGAATTTTTACCATTCCAAGGGGCATAACTCTGGAACTTCTGTGGCGATCGAGCAGAAAATCGAACTTGGGTGAGACATTGTACCCATGTACAAGTTGACTAAATTTGGAGACGATTGACTAACAATTACCTAAGTTAGAGTGCGGACAACATTTATTTCGCGAATTTTTACTATTCCAAAGGTCGTAACTCTAAAACTACTGGGTCGAAAATCGAACTTGGCTGAGATGGTATTCCGAAATCTGGCAAGACCAGCTTCTCCTCTTTAACTCTGCTTGCATGTGTGTGATTGCTCATTACCATCGTCCGTAAACGATTTTCTTTTCTTAAAGCTACGGTTCCTATACTCATGTCGTATGCCTCTCTGTAGGTGTGCCTTTGCTTTCTAATTTCATGTTCGCCATCTCATGGTGCATTAGGGTATTTAAGCGAGGATATACTTTACTGTATAGACATCGAGCAATACTCATCGTGCCTGTATGCAGTTTGCATTGTATTTCCAAACAAAATAGATGTGCATCTCAGGACTCGACCACACGACGCTCTAATTTACAGTAATGCGTTCTATGCACAGAGCTATAGATCTCACTACACGATAATTCTTGCGCCATAAAAAGTAGTAGTGTGTTCTTTGGTTTTAAATATTTTTAATAAATGCTTACATATATGTAAATTGTTGTTGCAGTGAGATAAACACAGTCTGAAATTGGATGTGCAGCTATAAGATGACACTGCCACCAACATATGACAGTTTTATGGGTGTTGAAATTTAGTTGGATATTGGTCCAAACTTTTGATTGAAGGACCAAAATAGTGCACGGGATAACACCACTCAAATTGAAAAATAACCCAACCTGGTCAACATACCAGCTTTTATAGTTTTGCATAGGCAAATGACTGTGTTTCAATAAAAAGTAACTTTGAGCTTGAAAATGTTCTGTTCGGAATTGGCCCAACAATTGTATTCATTTAGGCCACTGTAGTGCAAATGCATACATTAAGGCTACTATAGTACAAATGCATTGTGTTGTGAGACCTATATAGCTAGGGACCAAAATGGTCGGCCTTCGACAGAGTGGACAAAAGCAACAAACTGTCTGTAATAGTAGTTGGTAGTCTAACCTGAAAATCGAAAAGGGTCCCCAAGGTCACAGGTCAGTCTGTTACTATTTTTAACACTTTCCAAATGCTCCAAGACAGCAATATTTCTTAATTAAGGCTTAACCCTAAGAAGATTTACACAGAAATGTTTAATTTAGTTTAAGGCTTAGATGTAAGCTCCTCTATACTATATTAAATGTCCCTCCCCCGCCCCATTTTAACTATTTTTTAGCACATTGCAAAATGGCCACCATCCAAATGCTTAACTATAGCAATGTATTCTTAATTATGGCTTACACAAACAACATTTACACATAAGCGTTTTATTTTATTTGATTAGATTTCAGCTGCACTGTAAAATAATAAATGTCCACCACACCCACACCACCACACCCCACCCCACCCAATGTTACTATGTTTAGCACATTTCAAACTGGCCGCCATCTAAAGGGTTAAAGATAGCAATATATTCTTCATTATGGCTGAACCCAAAGACCATTTTAAAGTAGTATAGATATGAGGGGTATAGGGCCAGTTTTCCTATCGCAAAAACATGAAAATCACTAAAATATGTAAGGGGGGACTCTATCATAATTTGATAAAAAAAGAGACGTTTTTGAACAAAAAAAATTTCTCATTTGTAATACAGACGTTTTGAAAAAAAAGAGTGGAAGGCGGGACCCTACCCGATTTTCTCATTTGTAAAACAAACGTTTTGAAAGAAAAAAAGAGTGGAATGGGGGACCCTCGCATATTGTACGCAGTTTTTTCATACTTTTTTGAAAACAACTATACTGATTCCCTCACTATCTATACTACTCAATCATAAAAACCCGTCAATTTTTTTTTTAATATTTTGCCGTCAAACAAAGTCTGACGTCATCACGATCCAAAACGGCATCAACTCCGGGTCTAGTCTCGGCAGTTAAACAAAATCAGAAGGAGCAAAGCAATCATCCTCATCATCACTATACATATCACACTCGATCATGACACTCAAAATGGGGTTCTGGTAATGTTTGTGGAGCTACGTATTGAAATATCACCCAGTCAGAGATATCGAAATATCAGGGATGCTGAAATAGCACCAAATCAAGAATACTGAGACATCACAGAGTCAGGAATACTAAAGCAGCATCGAATCAAGAATACTGAGATATAATAGAATCAAGAATACTGAAACAGCATCCAATCAAGCATACCGAGAAATCACAGAATCAAGAATACTGAGAAATCACAGAACCAAGAATACTGAGATATCATCAAATCAAGAATACTGAACTCGAAGCAAACCGGAGATATTGAGATATCACCAAACCAGAGATCTCGGATATCATCAAATCAAGAATACTGAGATATCACAGAATCAAGAATACTGAGATATCACAGAATCAAGAAAACTGAGATATCATCAAATCAAGAATACTGAACTTGTAGCAAACCAGAGATATTGCGATATCATCAAATCAAGAATACCGAGATATCACAGGACCAAGAATATGAGATATCATCAAATCAAGAATAATGAACTTGCAGCAAACCAGAGATATTGAAATATCATCAAACCAGAGATACTGAGATGTCATCAAATCAAGAATACTGAGATATCGCAGAATCAAGAATACTGGAACAGCATCGAATCAAGAATACTGAGATATCACAGAATCAAGAATACTGGAACAGCATCAAATCAAGAATACTGAGATATCACAGAATCAAGAATACTGAACTTGCAGCAAACCAGAGATACTGAAACAGCATCGAATCAAGAATACTGAAACAGCATCGAATCAAGAATACCGAGATATCACAGAATCAAGAATGCTGAAACAGCATCGAATCAAGCATGCTGGGATATCACGGAATCAAGAATACCGAAACAGCAGCAAATCAGAGATACTGAGATATCGTCAAATCAGAGATATTGAGAATCCATCACAGAATCAAGAATACTGAAATAGCATCGAATCAGGACTATTGAAATAGCATCGAATCAAGAATACTGATATATCATAGAATCAAGAATGCTGAAATATCACAGAATCAAGAACACTGGAACAGCATCAAGTCAAGAATACTGACATATCGTAGAATCAAGAATATTGAGATTTCATTGAATCAAGAATACTGAGATATCATCATGAATCAGAGATATTGGGAAATCATCAAATCAAGAATACCGATATAGCAGCAAGTCAGAAATACTGAGATACAATTAAATCAAGAACTCTGAACTTGCAAAAAAACCAGAGATATTGAGATATCAGCAAACCAAGCATACTGAAACAGTATAAAATCAAGAATGCTGAAATATCACAGAATCAAGAATACTGGGATATCATAGAATCAAGAATATTGAGATTTCATAGAATCAAGAATACTGAAATAGCATCAAATCTAGAATACTGAGATAGCAGAAAATCATGAATACTGAAATAGTAACAAATCAGAGATCTCGAGGTATCATCAAATCATGAATACTGAAACAGCAGCAAATCAAGAATACGGAAACAGCATCGAATCAAGAATATTGAAATAGTAGCAAATCAGAGATTTTGAGATATTATCAAACCAGAGATATTGAGATATCATCAAATCAAGAATACCGAGATATCGCAGAATCAAAAATACTGGAACAGCATCAAATCAAGAATACTGAGATATCATCAAAATAAGAATACCGGAACAGCATCAAATCAAGAACACTGAGATATCATCAAATCAAGAATACTGAGATATCATCAATCAAGAATACTGAACTTGTAGCAAACCTATCATCAAACCAGAGATATTGAGATATGATCAAATCAAGATATCGCAGAATCAAGTATACCGGAACAGCATCAAATCAAGAATACTGAGATATCACAGAATCAAGAATACTGAACTTGCAGCAAACCGGAGATACTGAAACAGCATCGAATCAAGATTACTCAGGTATCACAATCAAGAATATTGAAACAGCATTGAATCAAGAATACTGAGATATCGCAGAATTAAGAATACTGAAACAGCATCGAATCAAGAATACTGAGATATCACGGAATCAAGAATACTGAGATATCATAGAATCAAGCATGCTGAGATATCACTGAATCAAAAATACTAGAACAGAACCAAATCAAGCATACTGAGATATCACAGAATCAAGAATACTGAAACAGCATCGAATCAAGCATGCTGAGATATCTCAGAATCAAGAATACTGAGATATCATCAAATCAGAGATACTGAGATAGCATTGAATCAGAGATATTGAGAAATCATCAAATCAAGAATACTGAGATAGTAGCAAATCATGAATACTGAAATAGCAGCAAATCAAGAATACTGAAATATCATCAAATCAGAGATATTGAGATATCACGGAATCCATCACAGAATCAAGAATACCGGAACAGCATCAAATCAAGTATATTGAGATATCATAGAATCAAGAATACTGAGATATCACAGAATCAAGAATACTGAGATATCACAGAATCAAGAATACTGGAACAGCTTCAAATCAAGAGTACTGAAATAGCAGCAAATCAAGAATACTGAGATATCATAGAATCAAGAATACTGAGATATCACAGCATCAAGAATACTGAAACAGCATCAAATCAAGAATACTGAGATATCATCAAATCAAGAATACTGAACTTGCAGCAAACCAGATATACTGGGATATCATCAAATCAAGAATACTGAGATATCATAGAATCAAGCATGTTGAGATATCACAGAATCAAGAATACCGGAACAACATCAAATCAACAATACTGAACTTGCAGCAAACCAGAGATATCGAGATATCATCAAATCAAGAATACTGAGATATCTTCAAATCAAGAATACCGGAACAGCATCAAATCAAGAATACTGAGATATCATCAAATCAAGAATACTGAAATAGCAGCATATCAAAAATACTGAGATATAATCAAATCAAGAATACGGAGATATCACAGAATCAAGAATACTGAGATATCACCAAATCAAGAATACTGAGATATCATCAAACCAAGAATACTGAACTTGCAGCAAACCAGAGATATCATCAAATCAAGAATACTGTCATATCATCAAATCGAGCATGCTGAGATATCACATAATCAAGAATACTGAGATATCACGAAATCAAGAATACTGAGATATCATCAAACCAAGAATACTGAACTTGAAGCAAACCAGAGATATCATCAAATCAAGAATACTGTCATATCATCAAATCGAGCATGCTGAGATATCACATAATCAAGAATACTGGAACAGCATCAAATCAAGAATACTGACATATCATCAAATCAAGAATACTGAGATATCACCAAATCAAGAATACTGAGATATCATCAAATCAGAGATACTGAAAAAGCAGCAAATCCGAGATACTGAGATATCATCAAATCAGAGATACTGAGATATCATCAAATCAGGGATGCAGGGATATCATCAAATCCGAGATACTTGAATAGCAGCAAATCAGGGATGCTGGAATATCATCAAATCAGTGGTACCGGAATAGCAGCAAATCATGAATACTCTGATTTGATGATATCTCAGTATCTCTGATTTGCTGCTATTTCAGTATTCATGGTTTGCTGCTATTCCAGTATCCCTGATTTGATGATATCTCAGTATTCTTGATTTGACGATATCTCAATATTTCTGATTTGATTATATCGCGAGATCTCTGATTTGATGATATCTCAATATCTCTGATTTGCTGCTATATCAATATTTCTGATTTGATGATATCTCAGTATCTCTGATTTGCTGCTATCTCAATATTTCTGATTTGATGATATCTCGAGATCTCTGATTTGATGATATCTCAGTATCTCTGATTTGCTGCTATCTCAATATTTCTGATTTGATGATATCCCAATATCTCTGATTTGATGATATCTCAATATTTCTGATTTGATGATATCTCAATATTTCTGATTTGATGATATCTCGAGATCTCTGATTTGATGATATCTCAATATCTCTGATTTGCTGCTATCTCAATATTTCTGATTTGATGATATCTCAGTATCTCTGATTTGCTGCCATCTCAATATTTCTGATTTGATGATATCTCGAGATCTCCGATTTTATGATATCTCTGTATCTCTGATTTGCTGCTATCTCAATATTTCTGATTTGATGATATCCCAATATCTCTGATTTGCTGATATCTCAATATTTCTGATTTTACGATATCTCGAGATCTCTGACTTAATGATATCTCGAGATCTCTGATTTGATGATATCTCGAGATCTCGGATTTGATGATATCTCGAGAGCTCTGATTTGATGATATCTCAGTATTCTTGATTTGATGATGTCTCAAAATTTCTGATTTGATGATATCTCGAGATCTCTGATTTGATGATATCTCGATTTCTCTGATTTGATGATATATCAGTATTCTTGATTTTATGATATCTCAGTATTCTTGATTTGATGATATCTCAATATTTCTGATTTGATGATATCTCGAGATCTTTTATTTGATGATATCTCGAGATCTCTGATTTGATGTTATCTCAGTATTCTTGATTTGATGATAAGTCAATATTTCTGATTTAATGATATCTCGAGATGATATCTCGAGATCAGTATTCATGGTTTGCTGCTAATCCAGTATCCCTGATTTGATGATATCTCAGTATTCTTGATTTGATGATATCTCAATGTTTCTGATTTGATGATATCTCGAGATCTCTGATTTGATGATATCTCAGTATCTCTGATTTGCTGCTATTTCAGTATCTCTGATTTGCTGCTATTTCAGTATCCCGGATTTGATTATATCCTAGTATCTCTGACTTGATGACATCCCAGTATCTCTGATTTGCTGCCATTCCAGTATTCATGATTTGCTGCTATCCCAGTAGCACTGACTTGATGACATCCTAGCATCCCTGATTTGATGATATCCCAGTATCTCTGATTTGATGATATCTCAGTATCTCTGATTTGCTGCTATTCCAGTATCTCTGATTTGCTGCTATTTCAGTATCTCTGATTTGATGATATCTCAGTATCTCTGATTTGCTGCTATTTCAGTATTCATGATTTGCTGCTATTCCGGTACCACTGCTTTGATAATATCCCAGGATCCCTGATTTGCTGCTATTCTAGTTTCTCTGATTTAATGATATCTCGAGATCTCTGATTTTATGATATCTCAATATCTCTGATTTGCTGCTATCTCAATATTTCTGATTTGATGATATCTCAGTATCTCTGATTTGATTATATCACAATATTTCTGATTTGGCGATATCTCGAGATCTCTGACTTGATGATATCTCGAGATCTCTGATTTGATGATATTTCGAGATCTCTGATTTGATGATATCTCGAGATCTCTGATTTGATGATATCTCAATATTTCTGATTTGATGATATCTCGAGATCTCTGATTTGATGATATGTCGAGATCTCTGATTTGATGATATCTCAGTATTCTTGATTTGATGATATCTCAATATTTCTGATTTGCTGCTATATCAATATCTCTGATTTGCTGCTATCTCAATATTTCTGATTTGATGATATCTCGAGATCTCTGATTTGATGATATCTCAGTATCTCTGATTTGCTGCTATCTCAATATTTCTGATTTGATGATATCTCAGTATCTCTGATTTGCTGCTATCTCAATATTTCTGATTTGATGATATCTCAATATTTCTGATTTGACGATATCTCGAGATCTCTGTCTTGATGATATCTCGAGATCTCTCATTTGATGATATCTCGAAATCTCTGTTTTGATGATATCTCGAGATCTCTGATTTGATTTTATCTCGAGATCTCTGATTTGATGATATCTCGAGATCTCTGATTTGATGATATCTCAGTATTCTTGATTTGATGATATCTCAATATTTCTGATTTGATTGATATCTCAGTATTCTTGATTTGATGATATCTCAATATTTCTGATTTGCTGCTATCTCAATATTTCTGATTTGCTGCCTCAGTATTCTGATTTGATGATGTTGCGGTATTCTTGATTCTGTCGTATCTCAATATTCTTGATTCTATGATATCTCAGTATTCTTGATTCTTGATTCTATGATATCTCAGTATTCTTGATTTGATGCTATTTCAATAGTCTTGATTCTGTGATATCTCAGCATGCTTGATTCTACGATATGCTAGTATTCTTCATTCGATGCTATTTCAATAGTCTTGATCCGATGCTATTTCAGTAGTCTTGATTCTATGACGGATTCTGTGCTATCTCAATATCTCTGATTTGACGATATCTCAGTATCTCTGATTTGCTGCTATTTCAGTATTCATGGTTTGCTGCTAATCCAGTATCCCTGATTTGATGATATCTCAGTATTCTTGATTTGATGATATCTCAATGTTTCTGATTTGATGATATCTCGAGATCTCTGATTTGATGATATCTCAGTATCTCTGATTTGCTGCTATTTCAGTATCTCTGATTTGCTGCTATTTCAGTATCCCTGATTTGATGATATCCTAGTATCTCTGACTTGATGACATCCCAGTATCTCTGATTTGCTGCCATTCCAGTATTCATGATTTGCTGCTATCCCAGTAGCACTGACTTGATGACATCCTAGCATCCCTGATTTGATGATATCCCAGTATCTCTGATTTGATGATATCTCAGTATCTCTGATTTGCTGCTATTCCAGTATCTCTGATTTGCTGCTATTTCAGTATCTCTGATTTGATGATATCTCAGTATCTCTGATTTGCTGCTATTTCAGTATTCATGATTTGCTGCTATTCCGGTACCACTGATTTGATAATATCCCAGGATCCCTGATTTGCTGCTATTCTAGTATCTCTGATTTGATGATATCCCAGTATCCCTGATTTGATGATATCTCAGTATCTCTGATTTGATGATATCTCAGCATTCTTGATTTGATGCTGTTCTGGTATTCTTGATTTGATGATATCTCGGTATTCTTGATTTGATGAACTCTCAGTATTCTTGATCTGATGATATCTCAGTATTCTTGATTTGATGCTGTTCCGGTATTCTTGATTTTAAGATATCTCAGTATTCTTGATTTGATGATATCTCGATATCTCTGGTTTGCTGCAAGTTAAGTATTGTTGATTTGATGCTGTTCCGGTATTCTTGATTGTGTGATATCTCAACATGCTTGATTATATGATATCTCAGTATTCTTGATTCGATGATATCCCAGTATCTCTGGTTTGCTGCAAATTCAGTATTCTTGATTTGATGATATCTCAGTATTCAGGATTTGATGCTTTTTCAGTATTCTTGATGCTGTGATATCTCAGTATTCTTGATTCTATGATACCTCGGTATTCTTGATTTGCTGCTATTTCAGTACTCTTGATTTGATGCTGTTCCAGTATTCTTGATTCTGTGATATCTCAGTATTCTTGATTCTGTGATATCTCAGTATTCTTGATTCTATGATATCTCAATATACTTGATTTGATGCTGTTCCGGTATTCTTGATTCTGTGATGGATTCAGTGATATCTCAATATCTCTGATTTGATGATATTTCAGTATTCTTGATTTGCTGCTATTTCAGTATTCATGATTTGCTACTATCTCAGTATTCTTGATTTGATGATTTCCCAATATCTTTGATTCAATGCTATCTCAGTATCTCTGATTCGATAATATCTCAGTATTCTTGATTCTGAGATATCTCAGTATGCTTGATTCGATGCTGTTTCAGTATACTTGATTCTGTGATATCTCAGTATGCTTGATTTGGTGCTGTTCTAGTATTCTTGATTCTGTGATATCTCAGCATGCTTGATTCTATGATATCTCAGTTTTCTTGATTCCGTGATATCTCAGCATGCTTGATTCGGTGCAGTTTCAGTATTCTTGATTCTGTGATATCGCAGTATTCTTGATTCGATGCTGTTTCAGTATTCTTGACTCTGCGATATCTCAGTATTCTTGATTCGATGCTGTTTCAATATTCTTGATTGTGATATCTGAGTATTCTTGATTCGATGCTGTTTCATTATCTCCGGTTTGCTGCAAGTTCAGTATTCTTGATTCTGTGATATCTCAGTATTCTTGATTTGATGCAGTTCCGGTATTCTTGATTCTGCGATATCTCAGTATTCTTGATTTGATCATATCTCAATATCTCTGTTTTGATGATATGTTTGCTACAAGTTTAGTATTCTTCATTGATGATATCTCAGTATTCTTGATTTGATGATATCTCAGTATTCTTAATTTGATGCTGTTCCGGTATTCTTGATTCTGCGATATCTCGGTATTCTAGATTTGATGATATCTCAATATCTTTGGTTTGATGATATCTCAATATCTCTGGTTTCTACTATTTCAATATTCTTGATTCGATGCTGTATCAGTATTCTTGATTCTGAGATGTCTCAGTATTCTTGATTTGCTGCTGTTTCAGTATTCATGATTTGATGATACCTCGAGATCTCTGATTTGTTACTATTTCAGTATTCATGATTTTCTGCTATCTCAGTATTCTAGATTTGATGCTGTTTCAGTATTCTTGATTCTATGAAATCTCAATATTCTTGATTCTATGATATCCCAGTATTCTTGATTCTGTGATATTTCAGCATTCTTGATTTGATACTGTTTCAGTATGCTTGGTTTGATGATATCTCAATATCTCTGGTTTGTTGCAAGTTCAGAGATCTTGATTTATTGATATCTCAGTATCTCTGACTTGCTGCTATCTCGGTATTCTTGATTTGATGATTTCCCAATATCTCTGATTCAATGCTATCTCAGTATCTCTGATTCAATGCTATTTCAGTATCTCTGATTTGATGATATCTCAGTGTTCTTGATTCTGTGATATTTCAGCATTCTTGATTCTATGATATATCAGTATTCTTGATTCGATGCTATTTCAATAGTCCTGATTTGATGCTATTTCAGTATTCTTGATTCTTTGATGGATTCTCAATATCTCTGATTTGATGATATCTCAGTATCTCTGATTTGCTGGTGTTTCGGTATTCTTGATTCCGTGATATCCCAGCATGCTTGATTCGATGCTGTTTCAGCATTTTTGATTCTGTGATATCTCAGTATTCTTTCAGTATTCTTGATTCGATACTGTTTCGGTATCTCTGGTTTGCTGCAAGTTCAGTATTCTTGATTCTGTGATATCTCAGTATTCTTGATTTGATGCTGTTCCAGTATTCTTGATTCTGTGATATCTCAGTATTCTTGATTTGATGACATCTCAATATCTCTGGTTTGATAATATTTCAATATCTCTGGTTTGCTGCAAGTTCAGTATTCTTGATTTGATGATATCTCATATTCTTGGTCCTGTGATATCTCGGTATTCTTGATTTGATGATATCGTAATATCTCTGGTTTGCTACAAGTTCAGTATTCTTGATTTGATGATATCTCAGTATTCTTGATTCTGTGATATCTCAGTTTTTTCTTGATTCTGTGATATCTCAGTATTGTTGATTTGATGATATCCGAGATCTCTGGTTTGGTGATATCTCAATATCTCTGGTTTGCTTCGAGTTCAGTATTCTTGATTTGATGATATGTCAGTATTCTTGATTCTGTGATATCTCAGTATTCTTGATTCTGTGATTTCTCGGTATGCTTGATTGGATGCTGTTTCAGTATTCTTGATTCTATGATATCTCAGTATTCTTGATTCGATGCTGTTTTAGTATTCTTGACTCTGTGATGTCTCAGTATTCTTGATTTGGTGCTATTTCAGCATCCCTGATATTTCGATATCTCTAACTGGATGATATTTCAATACGTAGCTCCACAAACATTACCAGAACCCTATTTTGAGTGCCATGATCGAGTGTGATATGTATAGTGATGATGAGGATGATTGCTTTGCTCCTTCTGGTTTTGTTTAACTGCCGAGACTAGACCCGGAGTTGATGCCGTTTTGGATCGTGATGACGACTATCTTGTTCAGACTTTGTTTGACGGCAAAATATTTTTTTTGACGGGTTTTTGTGATTGAGTAGTATAGATAGTGAGGGTATCAGTATAGTTTTTTTTCAAAAAAGTATGAAAAAACTGCTACAATATGCGAGGGTCCCCCTTCCACTCCTTTTTCTTTCAAAACGTCTGTATTACAAATGTGAAAATCGGGTAGGGTCCCCCCTTCCATTCTTTTTTTCCAAAACGTCTGTATTACAAATGAGAAAATCGGGAAGGGTCCCCCTTTCCACTTTCTTTTTGTTCAAAAACGTCTCTTTTTTATCAAATTATGATAGAGTCCCCCCTTACATATTTTAGTGATTTTCATGTTTTCGCGATAGGAAAACTGGCCCTATACCCTCATATCTATACTACTTTTAAACGGATTTTTTATATTTTATTTTTGTTTAGATTTAAGCTCTTCTATAATATATCAAATGTAATTTTTTGTTTAGGTCAAGACTCCTATTTAGCATATTAAAATCATTCTTCAAGATTGCATTGTGATACACCTATGAAGTAAATATCCACCCACACATTTACAGAACATAGGACAGCGGACTTTAAGTTGCCCAGACTCCTTCAAATACTGGCCATACCTGTCAGTTTACAAGAAAGTATATACCCACATATTATTCAAAGGAACATAGTGACAGTGGGCTTCAAGTTGCCCTAACTCAAACAGATATATGCCATACCTATTAGTTAACACATATGCATATACTCACGTAGTGTACGACACAAATAGGCAGTGGGCTTAAAGTTGCCCACACCTAAACAGATACACGCCATACATGTCATGTTAATACATAAGAACAAACTACACACAATGGTACATATACTGGCCTTACCTGTCATGTTACACGAAAGTATATAACCATGTATTATACAGATGACCACAGAGGATGTAGGCTTCAATTTACTGAAACGCATGCAGATAAAATGTTAACTATTAAGAATACCCACGTATTGTACGAAATATATTGCACACACACATATTGTATAGAACTTAGATGCAGAAGGCTTCAAGCTGCACACACCCAAACAGACCACAAATGTTATGTTACAATTAAGTAAACGCATATTGTACAGAGCCAAGAGGAAGCGGGCTTCAGCCTTCACTCATACAGATACATGTCATTCTAGTCGTGTTACACTTATAAGTATGTACCCACGTATTGTAAAGAACATACTTGTAGATCCAGGGCTTCATGTTACCCACACTCAAACAGATACAGGCATCGTAAGTATACACCAATGTATGGTACAGAACATAGCTTCAGAAGTCTTCAAGTAGCCCATACTCATACATATTTAGGCCATACCTATCATGTTGCACCACATATTGTACAGAACATTGATACATTGAGACTAAATACACCAACTCTCGTATAGATACAATCCATACATGTCATGTGACGCATAAGTATACACCCACATAGAGTCAGAAATCAGCAGTTTTATTTCTTATTTTATTATTATTATTTTTTGGCAAAAGACCCACCCTAAAAATACATTAAGGGCCCTTTTAAAAATGAGACTTCTTCTTTATTTTTACTCTTGTTTCCATATATTTTTGCCAAAAGACCCATATTTATCCCTTTATTTATTATTAATTCATAGACAGATATCAATATACTTAAATGGGCAAATAAAATTATGAATAAGCATTTAAAATATATTTTTATTGAATTATTCCAAAAATCAGCAGTTTCAGTTATTTTCCCAGCATTTCGCCTCTCGACCCCACCCCACCCCACAAAAAAACAAACATTTAGGGATTCACGAACCTTTGGGGACCCTTTTAAAAATAAGACGAAATGTATAAAATATCATTATACCTAATATGGTAAAAGAAGATAAGAGATATGTTAAAGAAATATTATTTTATTGAACTATTCCAGAAATTAAAAATGTTAGTGCTGTTTTACTCTTTTTTGCCAAAAGACGCATCTTTATCCATTTACTTATTTATTTATTCATTATTTTATAGAACTATATCATTACACTTAAATGGGTAAATAAAATAATGAATATGCATTTAAAATATATTTTTATTAAATTATCCCAGAAATCAGCAGTTTTTGTTGTTTTTCCAACTTGTTGACGCATAAAAATACACTTAGGGATTCACGAACCTTTGGGGACCCTTTTAAAAATATGGAGAAATATATATCATACATTTGAGGAAAGTTTAGTACTTTTGTCCGGCGTGTCTAGATAGGGTCATAAAACCTGGGTTTTGGTCCCTAGCTGATAGGGTCTGCTAGATAACATGGTATAATTAGTAACATTGATTATGATGAAAAATAACGCTCAATATGTAATTCTTTAAGTTACACTACGTTACTACCTTGCGTGGTGTAAAATTATATATTTTATTTATATTATATCAAATTCAAATTAGGATTTCGTCTCAAAACAACCTTATCTCGATTTTTTATTTATTGCATGTGTTTACTCATGGTATTGTCTATTTAGTGTGAGAAATGCTACAAAGCATCAAACAAACCGGTTGTTAAATCTGCAGGGATCGAAGAATGAATAAGACCGCAAAGTCCCTGATTCAAATCCCGCCCCAGGTAACTTGTTTTACGAAATATATTGGAAAGCCGTAAAAGTATCGATGTTACCTGCACGAAGGCTAGATGTCCATGTCTGGTTTATATACCGACTCTAGACTTATAGACTGCACCGAGATATTGTGAACAGAACTAGGTCGGGTATTGAAACATTGTAATGAACGCTTTGTGCGCTGAACCCGGTCATCCGGTCATAATGAAATCAAAGTACCGAAGGTACTGAGAGCAAGGTGAACTATGATGAAATTGCATCTTAGAATAAGGTCGTGTTTGATTACAATGAAACCGGAACTGGATTCAAAATCCATACTTTTGTTTACAACAGTTTTGATAAATCCTGAACAAGATTTGAGAAACCGCGAATCCTGCTCTCGGGATGGATTCGTGCAGATTCAAGACGGATCATTCGGAACACTTCGGCCAATGATGCTACGAATGACAACAGATCAGGCCTAAAAAAGTGTTTGTTTCGGGAAACATCTTCAAAAAAATTAGGTAGAGTAGGGATTTTTTTTTATTAATTTGTTTTTTTCCTCTAACTTTAGATGGCTAAAACAGAACCTTAGCTGGACCTTGGAACAAGGTGTGTATTGAATGTTCCATGCATTAACTGTTATTTAATTAAACAAATAAAACATTCAATAGTAAATAAACTTAATAAACCTGACAATCCTGTATTACTAATCAAAAGCTGTTCTTGTGTACACTGGTCACGGATAATGCTTTGCCATTTGCAGGCTTTGAAGGACAGATTTAAATTCAATGATTTCAAGATATATTAAGGCTTTTAATATTAAAATTTACCCAAGGTTTAAAATATTCATAAAGACCAGGCATTCACAATTTATTTTTATTTACGAAGTAATTTATATTAACATGTTAACTAGGGTTAAACAACAAACCACATTAAAAAATACACTCACAAAATATTGATGACTAGTAAATATTTTTATGTGTTTACTCAATTTATTATTTTGTGCATGATGACGCTGACATAATTTTATTCATTTATATTTATATTTCTGATGTAAGTACTTGTATAACACATACAAAACTAGAAACATCCATTTGACCATGAATCACATTTAATTGCTTCACGCGCAGTTAAAACTATGACGTTTCAAGAAAAAACAAGTGACGTGTGACGGGAGTATACCATAAAAGGTTAGGAAGGCGAGGCTAAACGTTTACGCTGTCCCATTTGCCGTGATAAATATAGGTGTTATTCTGCATTTCTATCAGTTTAGAGAAGAAAATGGTTGAGAAACGGGACATATGGGTATTGATTGAGTACAATAATAATATAAATATAAGGAATGCATTTTATTTTTTTGACATTCATTGGACTATGAATAGCATCAGGTCGCGAGCAAAGTTACCAATCTCTTCTGGATTTACTTACTTTGCACGTGACCTGATGTTATTCAGTGCCATGAATGTTAAAAAATGAAATGTATTCCTTAAATACATTGGATTGAGAAATAATGTAGTGGTTTAGTGGTAAATGTATATTCTGATGAAGGCATTTTGCCGAAAGCTAATAAACTGAGTAAACACATAGACATGTTTATTGTACAGTTCCCTATGGAATACAAAAGCAGAAGCAAACCTTTTTAGGCCTCAGATTATTGAGATAAGGCCAAAAAAATAAGTGTGTTTCCCCTCGGCCGACCGACCCTAAACTTTTTTAAGCAAAAAAAGAAAATCTCTACCCACCTACCCTATTTTATTTAGAGCTGCTAGGGGAAACACACCTCTTTTTTGGTCTAATACAGATTGTGTATCTTATGTTTTTTATATATCACTAATTGTGTCTTATTCATTTAGATTCATTTTATAATATCAATAAATCAATGTTATACAGAACTACATTATTGCTTAAATCTATTTTCAGTTTTAGCATTTGATTATATCGTACGGATTTACCAAACCAGATTCATCAAATCGGTTTTGATTTTATTTATTTATTTATTTTTTTGCATGATGTTTTACGCCATTTATCAACAGATCAATTACTTTATGTACGGCGGCCAGTTTAATTGGTGGAGAAAGACCTCAGCTATTTGAGACGAACTCAGATACAAAATTCCCCGCCATTCTGTCAAAGCTACGCAATTTCATCTAATGGGATTCAATTTCGGTACAGTCTGGCACAATCACGCGTTCTGTTCTGTCACACATGTATTCATAAAACATCAAAGACCACATATCTTTACGATTACATTGTTCAGAATGTAATCTCCTCTCAAAGAGACGCGCGGGAATTGTTACCGTCCGTGTTATCGAGGTATAGACAGGCGATGTGTACCAGTAGTGTACCAGATGAAATTTCGCGCGCAATTGGAGAAGGAATTACAAAGGATAGTTGCTTATGCGATAACCATTACTGACCAAACCTATTAAATATTATATGAAGACTATAAAGGCCATGTCACAACATATATGTATAGTTTTTAAATATATAAATCCAAGAAAGATGGAAGATATACGTTTGATGGTGTTGCAAGAGAAATCAAGTATAAAATTAACTGGTTACAAACTCAATAAACTATCCTAGGATATCAATAAGGCGTATGCATATAGTGTTGGACATTTTATGCAAGATCACGTGATGATCACGTGATGATGATGATCATTGATCTATTTATAGACCGCACAGCAAAACGATGGAACAATAGATGAAATAGCTACATAAACAATATAAACTTAAACAATGTATCGAAGAAATTATATTAAATTTTTTAAATTTCTAAATGACATAACCTTATTTGTATCCGCATTAGAAAATAAGAAACACCTGTTAAAATATGGGTCTTATATTTCAGCCAATACGCCGATTCATCAGTGAGGCTGTAGTTAGGATTCGTGAAAAAACATGGTTGAACAAGTTCACCATGCTAAAAATCATACGATGCCATATGGCTGGTAATACCCTTTCCCCCAAAAAAGTCTTCTCTATCAGGGCTGCACAAACCACAAACTTTGAAAAACCTTTGCAATTTTTTTTTTTTCGTAACACTGATTTGTATTAGCCGTAGGGGACCCTGCAATTATAATTATTTTTTACTATATGTTTAACTGAATTATTATAATCGCCACTTTTCTACGATTTCGGTAGTTTATAATAAAATTATAATCTCTGCAGACGAATTATTACTTTATCCATACATTATAATATTTTCTACGATTTCGGTAGGTCATAATAAAATTATAATTTCTGCAGACGCACCCTTTTAAGTATTATAATCTCCGCATTAACATTTGGGCAGGAGGTTTAAGGGATATGGATGTCATGGATGAACAAAAATAAAAATCGTAAACGGTTTAAAAATGCAATAAAAATCAGAGTGGGCATGACGGGGTGGCGCCGAGGGGAAGGGAAAGGGTTGAAAGTTACCATTTTTGCCAGCATAAAATGTTTATATTCCTGACAAATAGCACTGGCACGAGCACCATTTTGGTCCCAATGAAAAAAAATATATATCGGAGGAGGACCCCGAACCCTCTTGTGGAAGAGGTGCACCTACTCCCTAACCTTCCCACACTCTGCGCTTTGCACGTCGTATTAGGCGTAGGGTGAAAACAGGCCATGCTTCGCCCCCGCCTACCCATCCCATTCGTTAAACCTCCTGCCCACCCATATCCCTTAAACCTCCTGCCCAACCCCCATTTTCTAAACCGCAGCAGATATCATTATTTTATAGGCAAACATTATTATGACTGGCTTCTCGCGAGATTTATTATTTGAGTGTGATTATTATTAAAGATCTTGCATAGCCATGTACCATTCGATTAAAAGCAGCATATTGTACATACAATATATAGCGGAAATTCCCGTGTTGCGTTTTCATATCTCTTGAGTGTATTGTAACATATCTGCAATAAAGTATTAGTATTTTACACAATAGTATGTGCTGTCCTACATTACGCACCAGTGTTATTTAAGTATAAATCAATTTTAGATCCGAACAGCACCATTTTATGATTTATATTACAATTGTATCATGATATACATATTTTTTTAAATTGATTAGAAAAAATCATGATATATCCGATTCACGACTTAAACATTTGAAATTAAAGAAAAACTTTATGAACGAACAATCTTGAAGTTGAAATAGAATGCAAACCTAAAACAATATTTTATATTTGTTCAGCCGTCGTAACCTCATATAACTAGTTAATTTCGTAGCCTTCTAATGGTTCCGAGAATACCAGAACACAAACATTTGTAATACGGTAATAATGCGTTGAACAATACGTGTAAATCAACATTTTAACCATCGGAGTGCGTTATTTCCATTTTCGGAAATATATTCTTTTTGAGAAACAAAATTTAAATATGATTTATAATCAATTTTTTTTTTTTTTACTAAAACAACATGACGAGATAAAATGCTTGAACATAAAGAAGTGTATGTTCATCCTTTAAAGTGAGAGTTGCATGTTTTAAAATAATGTTTAAATTTGAACTTTATGGTAGCAAGTAGCTGTTATTAAGACCCTCTCTCGTGACAAACAATAGAAATGGTATTTATTTGCGTTTTTCCCCTGTTTTTCTTAGTTGACGGACACGAGTTGCGCAATCGCGACTGTTGCATTATGACTACGAAATAAATGTCAGATTTTGGGATGACTCAGCTACGTCTTCCATATAGTCTCATACTGTCGTTCAAAACACGGTTTAGTAAAATCTCTCTCTCTCTCTCTCTCTCTCTCTCTCTCTCTGGCATTTGACACTTTCACACATAATGATCCCCGACTCATTTGCGCTCACATACCCTCACTACAATGAATAAATCACTGCGATTCATAATAAAACGTCGTTAATGTTATCACCACTGTGGTAATGACCATCACCCAGCTGGCTCTTAAGGCTACACCAAAGATAAGCCAAGTTGGTTTTCCGGAAGTCCAGTCATACAGGTTCCATCCATGTGTTTCTTTTAGGTATAGGTCGTTCTCGGGGTATACGTAAATATCGCGAGGCGTATTAGCTTTCGTCACAGATTTGGTGTCCATGTCCAGTTCAAAGACATAATGGGTTTTACTTTCAGAAAAATCCCTCCCCCAGTTGTTTAAGCATATTTCTTTGCGTGTGCCTTCGAACGGACTCATTGAATTTAAGTAGACGCCAATACCAAAACGCGCGTCGGTGAAAGTGTCGTCAGACTTTCTGAAATAACCAGACGATTGGATGGCATCTGCACCACTCTTGTCTGTGTAGTGGTAGAGTTTGATAGGTATTATCTCTGGAAATATATATGTTAACGCAAATATAATTATAGTATGCAGAGAATGGATTATTATTGGGTTTATTTTACTTAAATAAACATGTATAGTCATTGAACAATGGCGATATGCTAGTTTAGTACAAGTATTCTAATTTTAGTATAACAATACCATTAACAAATACATCTAAATACCATCCGTTTCTTTTTCATTCAGGAAATATTTGAAATAAAAGATATATAAGTTATAATAAAATAGAAGTAACAACTGTGCCATTTACTTTGAGAGTAAAAACGATTACAAAAAATGGATTTCAGCCATATAAAATATGTGAACTTTATTACCTGGTAAAATGGGTGATATTACCAGAAGACAGTACCACAGTAGCTTTGGATACATTTCAGCTGTACCTTATGCTTGTTTTCTTGAAAGAGATGTTTCTTACTGAAGTAAGTAAAATCAAAATTGTCATACTAAGCTTATATAATGTGTTAATTTTGGAATCTTTTTTTTTTTTTTTTTGGCACAACATTGATATTAACAATGCTGCTTAAGCAGTCATATTGAACCATCCAATTCGACAAAATTGTTTTATTACTGCTGGCATCACCAATATCCGCAATCTGGACAAGTTGGAATTCTATATGCGGTAAATATGTTCGAATACAATTGCACGTATCAAGTTTCAATAAAATGTATATATAAGAACGCGTAATCATGGTAATGAACAAAAAAATATAAAAAAGAAAGAAAATCTCTGTGATAGGAAAACGAAATCTTTACGTATTAGCAAAAAGGTTGGGTGCATATTTACAAAGAGTAGTTTAAATGAAATGCGGTTTAACGTCCCGTTAACACGGCATATAAGGCTATGTTAAGACAGCAACCTGAGAGAGAGATGAGACGAAGGATGAATTTTCCCATCAGGCATATCTGCGCTATTTACAAAAAGATAACGTAACCTTCAACAAGTTAGTGCCTTGAAAGTAAAATATATTTTAATATTAATCATCTACCAAATCATATAACATCGACAAATATAAAGTGATTGAAACAACAATACTACTATTCACAGTTGATTATCCAAACGGGTTTACAATACATGTTTTAACCTGTTTAAGAGTTGTGCTATATTTTTAGCTCTTCTGGTGAAGGATACGTACACTGTGATCGCGCATTGTCCGCCGTCGTCATCTGTTTGCTTATTCTTGATAATATATTCGGATGATCATCATATTTGATAAGAATGTTTGTTTCAATATTGTCTATACGATTACACGAGTGCAACAATGAGCAAAATCGACAACTGCGTTACACAGTTATGGTCATTGATTATGTCAAAATAGATGAATTTCAGTTTATTATGCTATACAGTAACACTTACTGGTTTAGATTTTGATTGTCAACCCACATGGGCATATGTTGGTATATAACTAAATATGTGTATGCATCCTTACAATACTGTGCGTTGAGTATCAAGGTTGGTGTTAAAGTCCCAAGGTCAAAATTAAACTGTTTTGTTTGTTCTATCTACAGTAGTTACTTCTAAACTGTTTGAGATAGACAGATAGATAGATAAATAGATAGATAGGTAGGTAGGTAGGTAGGTAGGTAGGTAGGTAGATAGGTAGGTAGATAGATAGATAGATAGATAGATAGATAGATAGATAGATAGATAGATATATAGATAGATAGATAGATAGATAGATAGATAGATAGATAGATAGATAGATAGATAGATAGATAGATAGATAGATAGATAGATAGATAGATAGATAGATAGATAGATAGATAGATAGATAGATAGATAGATAGATAGATAGATAGATAGATAGATAGATAGATAGATAGAAAGATAGATAGATAGATAGATAGATAGATAGAAAGATAGAAAGATAGAAAGATAGATAGAAAGATAGATAGATAGATAGATAGATAACTAGATAGATAGATAGATAGATAGATACTTTTATTGACTCAAACTATTACAGTTTTTCATTGTTTGGAGCATAATGTTTCTAGATATGTTTCAAAACGAAAAAATTCTCTTTCATCACCTTATATAGCGTTAAAACTCTACTGCCTTTTATATCAGATCTCCATTGTTGCATGAAATTATCTATCAATGTTTGTTTAAATATTGAAGGAAATAGTTTAAGAATAACGCTCAAGGGATAATCCCAGACATTATTAAAACCGTTACTGTTTAGAATAAACCTTAAATTAGTAAGCCAATTCGTCGCGCCCTTATTACAGTTGGATAACACATCCTTATACATTGCTTTTAGTATAATGTTCTATAGACAATTGTTTATACCACTATTTGATAATTTTTACATATCTATTAATGTATAAGGGGTAATGAGAGAGCTCTCCGTAAATACCAGCATTATTTGTGGTAAGTTTAACACCTAAAATAATTATACACAATTTTAACTGTATTCTCTCAATATCTTCTGATTTTGTAATCCCCCATATTTCACTTCAATAATTCACGCTACGATACTCTACACTACTAAGGATCTGACAATACTGCATTGGAGGTCACGTCAGATTGACCTTACGATTAGCCAATCAGATTTCAGCCTACAAAATCGCTTCACTGTACATGTCGAGTTTCAGTCAAAAGTTATGGAGCAGTCTACGCTTGGTATTGAAAGAGACAATGACGTAACTTTACTTATAAAACACAAAATAATTGCTTTGACAAACATAACATTATTGAATATTAACTGAAAAAAAAACAACAACAAAAAACAACAACAATTGTTTGACGGAATGCAATAGCAATAGCGGTACAAAAAACAATATTCCGATTCGTGGTGTTGAACCCACACTAAAATTACACCCGCGGGTAATAATAATAAAACGTCGCAATAGTCCACGTCGCTACCAACTGAGCTAAACGGGCCAGACGTACTAAGACATACTATTTAGAAAACCTAATGTTGCAATAATCTCGGTAGAATTTATAATTTTCAGACACTGTTCCTAATGTTGATTTTCTTTGTATTCTTGATGTAAAACATGCCATTTAGCGCATTTCTTTGAATTTATCGTGCAATCCACAGCAATAACACACGAAGATTTTATCATTTTTTCGGATATAGATGTGAGTTTTCGTTTGTTCAGTTCACTCGAACATCATCTGAAGTGCATATAGAACGCGCGATTTCACTGGTTGAATTTAGGTGATCTTCAAAAGAATATTGATTAGATGAAAGGTCGATCTGACGTGACCTCCAAGGCAGTGTTGTCAGATCCTATAGCGGAGAGTATAAAAGCGTAATTAGGATATGAGTTTAATGAGATTGGGATGGGCCACCCCTCAACAAACCGTACATATATATACTTTTCTGAAAGAGGGACTCTGCAATCTGAGGATCTTTCAAAAGAGTTTTATTTGAAAATAAACCAGATTGATGTGTATCCCTTTTAATCTTGAAAGCAGAAAACATTTACAATAGTCAAAAATATTTATTTTGTTACTTTAATATGCCTTCATTGATAATTGTAAAGAAATGTTGTTTTTTTTTCAAAACGCAACATAAATATTTTACATAAAGAATAAACAATAACATAATTATATATTATATTATTCAATTGGAGGACGCGCATATTTTTGGTCTTATATATCAAGGTCGCGACGTAGTATAATTGTGACAAGTTGACTTCTAAAAGATATCGATCTCACGATCCCAGCCTGGACCGAATTTTAATCAATTATCGAAATACAGTCCACACTCGTTATCTCGAATTTCAAGGGACCGGATTTTTTTTCGAGTTATCCGAAGTTCGAATTAAACGATAATGGCATACTTGTTGTTTTTTTATTACCCCACCCACCTGTTTTACACTATGCATATACGTGTATATATTGCCGATATTTGCCGAGTTTAATGAAATACATGATTTCTTCCTTCATATATGTTTATGAATATGTTTCTTTTCATGTTAAAGCAGTATAAGAAGACGTTTTGGTAATGAAATAAATCAGCAAAATATTTATGATTTCATAATTTATTAAAAACAGAGAAAGGCATATACATGTATACAATGAAACAACGTTTTCAATATTGTCACAAATGCATTTCTATAAATAGACGTTTAGATTTACACAGACAGTATATCGATTATAAGAAATCATATTTAAACGAAACAATTTACAATATTCAGGTCTATAAGTCTATGTTCTTTCGGTGTTTTCACTATCTACTCTCTTAAAAAACGACATAATGTCACCTTGTTTTCTGCACACTTTTGACAAGTGCATGTTTGTAACGAATCTATCTAAGATTGCCATGGCTGGGAAAACCGACCTAGAATTTTCCTGTGCTTCAACAAAGGACCTTAACACTTCACATGCCTTTAACGCGCTGTCCATAGATGGTTTGGTCAATGGAAAGAGTTCTGTGTTCAGACATGCTAAATTAATGACTTGATTACATTAAACATTCGAATTTTATAGTAAAAAACAGAACATTGACAACTGCCACTCATAAATTAATTAGTTATACGTTTCGTCCATGTCAAATTAGTATAATTATTATAATTGTTTTAACCCACGCGATGGCCATTGTTTTCACTCAGCGTAAACAAACTTCCTCGTTAACAAGCCTTAATTTATCATGAAAAATCAGAGACAACACAAGAAAATAAATTAACAAACAGGTCACCATGATTTATTTGTTACAGGTGATATCGTCTCAGCAATTATCACCTTTTGTTTGCTTCACAATCAACTTCGACGCCGGCTTGTGTTTGATCAAACTTGCATTTTGCAATTTAATTGAACTTCGAATTAGCGAGAGTAAATTAATGTATAGATTCGTGTTTGGGACCAGAAAAATAGTTCGAATTATCCGATAATTCGAATTATCGAAATTCGACTTAAAATAAGTCAAATTGCATAGAAATAGAAGGAATAAAATTGGGACCGTGAAAAAAATTCGACTTAAGCGGAAATTCGAAATAAGCGAGTTTGAGTTACTGAGAGTAGACTGTACTTAAAGTTCTCCAGTCATGCTTTGATTCATGAACATGTTTATGTTTATTCAAATCGAAATCAATACACAAGCTATTTACAATTCACACATTACAATATCTGTGAAAAGCGAGAATAAGATTTTATTTGATGGCGTAGAAAACTTTGAACAGGTAAATTAATCCACAGGTAAATGTATTTATCAATTATCAAGCAATAGTTGTGCAGCTATACAATTCAGATGGACCTGATTTTCCCGCTCAGTCACGCAGAGGTAAAAGTAGTATCTACTTCATGCAAATAATACTTATTTTTACATACAATATAGTAGCGGTTTTAAATATATGTTTCTCTTGGACTATCAAGAAATGTTCATATGACGTCTAATAGTTAAATGTGTTATTTCATAATAGTACAAAAAGGGTGGCCATTCATCTTTAAACGTAGTTCCCACCTTGGATGAGACTGTATATAGCGATCAAAATAGACAATAAAAACCACACACACTCACAATAGTCCAGACTCTACATTACCATAGCGGCGGCGGGACCTTATACCTCATGAACATTCGCGCACGCACGAACGCACGCTCGCACACGCACCTTCTTTAATAGGGAGTTGATGCTTCCGTTCGATAATGTGGCTTTCGTAATAACCTCCGTCGTTGTTGGCTTGGAGTCTGTGTCTTTGGTAGTTTGCAGAAACTTTCTCCATATACGGTAGCTCAGTGTCTGGTGAAAATTCCTCATTCATCTTATCTTTGTCTGCGGTTGTCAGTTTCCCTATACAAGCTTAAATGATTTGACCTTAAAACCCCATTTCATTTCATTTTCATATACATATATTAATATAAGTATTGTGTAAACTACCCAAGCTTCCAGTTCAATAGTCTTGATCATAATCGACGCTTGATTGTAAATAAAGTTCAATGGTAGAGCGTGCTTTCCTTTTAACACGTGTTAGCATACCATCTGTTCATGATTGAACGTGAATTTCAGCCGGATAATGTATATAGCCTCTTTCTATGACAACTCTACCTTTGTGGAATTATTGAGTGCCAGAATGAATAGGTAACATAAACAGATATTCGACATAACAAGATCATTTTAACATATTTCCACGAAAAGGCTGCCTTCACTGAATTGTTATGATCACGCAATGGTAAACATCTGATATAATTATATTGATAGATACTTGACATTACAAGGTCGCATTGTCTCTGTAAATAAACGTATTAGACTGGGCTCATTTTTTGAATTTGTGAAGGTTAGCGGCATTTTTTTTAGTAAATGTGGTATCTTTATGTTTTTATATTAGTTTGGGTATGCTGAGTTCGATAGGGGTGGATACCAAGCTAAAGCTTCACAGGAAAAATACATTTCGGGACATTTCATTGTTTTTGATAATTTTACTAGTCATTTTTCGGGAATATTATTTTTTAAATAAACATTTTAAATCAGTTATCAATTTTATCTTAATATTTTGCCTTATCATAGGAATAATATTTCGAGCTTAATTTTGAGAAGACAGGACATTTTTTCATATCTTGATATTTTTAAAACTGTGACATTCCAAAACGGCCTTCTCGCATATCAATCATCAAAGAATATGGAAATGAAAAAAGTCAGTGATTCAGTACCAGTTACAGTTACCGCGGGAGTACAACAAGTCTTAGTTCTAGGTCAGATCTTATTCCTCAAATATAAGAAGCCCATCGGATAACATCTCGTCAAACGTAACACTGGAGATGATACCACAGAGTACCTGGCCGTCTTTAGTTTCCAAGATGCTCAATTTCTGTAGCGGCACCTATCTGTGATATGGCGTTTAATCCATGTAAGTGTACATCCATCCATTTAACTCGATCTAAAACTCAAATCTAATAAAATAATAACATTATCAACTATAAGATAATTGTACTTTTCTTAAAGTTGAAGCACCCCTGGGTTATCATGTTTTATATTACCCAGTGCTTGAAGAGATGAAAGGGAATCAGAAAAAAATACGAAATGATCATCAACTGATTCCTGAATATAATTTAAGGCCTTAAGTTCAGCTGAAAAGATAGAGGCCTTGTCAGGCAGGCGGCTATTCATGCTGTTTTGTGCACAACAGCTGCTGCAGCTACCTTATCTCCATCTGTTGAAAGTTACTGTATTTCGATTAATAAATACTGATAAAGGTGATCCTTTGAGAGCAACTAACACAATAAAGAGAATAAAGCAGCAGACTCGGTTTTATTGAGTCTGTTCATGAGAAGTAATGAAAGAAGCAACACCTCTCACGCCCCGTAGCACCGGCTTAAGCGGTATTGTACTTTAAAGCCACCTATATTGGGCTCACTGGTCCCAAAGGACCATTAATAATAATACTACTTATAATAACTTTGCTTTGAAAGATATTAGGATCTGTACTGGATTTGTTTCTATTACAATGATCAAAAATAAGTTGGTGTTTCCAAAGTCCACGGTGGAATTTGTGGTTCTTTGTAATTGGCGATCAAATTTAGGTCGATTTCGATGTCTCTTAATTTTGGTTTAATACGAAGACCAAATGGTCGAATGGCCTTCGGTTTTCGATCAAAAAGAGGTTCATAATTAGGGTTAAAAACGTTATCGAAAATTGGGTTTGAAGCGTTAGATTGTAGTTTAATGACAAATTGAAGGGCTAATTTGTCTCGTCCATGAGACAGTGATGGTGATGTAAGAAAGGCACCTAAGGCGAGTCTTAATCCTTGATTATGTATAGGCTTCCCTGTGGCACACCCATCTCCTGTTCATGAATGTCAGAATAGGGTTGAACCAAGGTCGTAAAGATCATTCATCATACCGTACTTCCATGCAGTATCGTAAACTTTCTCGAAGTCAAAAAATACAACTACTGGACGTTCTTTTTTTATGAAAGCTTCCCTAATAATTTGATTATTCAAATCGAATGAGGTTGTCTGTTGTGCTTCGTTGACGCCGGAATCCACTTTGATACTTTATTGTCAGTTTGTTGGATTCCAGGTACCAAACGAATCTCTCATTAATCATTCGTTCCATGGTTTTGCATATGCATCTCGTTAAAGCAATAGGGCGATAATTTATTGTGTTCGTATAATCATTTCCATGTTTGGGGACTGGAATGACAATTGCTTCCCGCCAAGAATTCTGTCACCCAAACATTATTAAATATATCAAGAAGTGTAGAGAGACAGGTTTCATGTAAATGTTTTAATAATTGATAATGGATATCATCAGGACCAGCTGATGTATCATGAGCCTTTTTAAGGAATTCTCGAAGTTTTTTGAGAGTGAATAGTTAATTGTATTTCTCCAATTTTTTTACTTGAAATTCAGCTTCTTCTGTTCTTTTAGTTTCTTTTTTTTTAGAAAATTTGGTTGACAGTTTTCAGAAGAAGAGTTTTTAGAAAAAGTTTCTGCCAAAGTGTTTGTGATATCTTTGACAGATGTAATATCTTCATTATATCTTATATGATTTACACAACTAGAATACCTTTACCGTTTATTTTCCGGACCATGTCTTCTTAAGAGATGAGCGAGAGTTCAGCCTAGAGACATAAGATATCCAGGATTTCCTCTTGCTATCCTTAATAGTACGACGGGCTTTCGCACGAAAAACTATAAAAGTATCTATCTATTTTATTTTGAGTTGGCCGCAAGTTAAAAGCTTTCAATGCAGCTGTACGATCGCTGACTGCCTTTTTACAGTCATCATCGTACCATGGTTTTGGATTTGCCGAGGTTTTTGGAATAGTTTTATCAGTTATATCATGAAGGGTTTTGGTAAAAAGAGGAGTTGCGTCTTCGACATCCTCGAAAACGGAAGGCTTAAATTGTTCCTCAGAAAGAGATTGAAACGTATCCCAATCAGCTTTGCGAAGTTTCCATCGTTGCTTTTTTTCGAGAAGTGGAGGGCCGATATTTTCAAGAAATAAGGGGAGGTGGTCACTTCCACATAGGTCGTCAACAACACTCCACGAACAATCCATCAAGAGCGTTGATAATCCATGCAATTTCATTTTAGGCTCTGATACTTTTCAAAGGGTTCTTGATCTTGAAATATGATTTCCATTCACAAAAATAACAGAATATGACAAACATTCCATTTTACTGTTGAAGCATTCAATTACATAATGACATGGGGGCTGGCTATACATGAAAAAGGTATACGAAATCGAGTTCACGGTAAAAACCGGATACTCCGGACAAATTACTTTCGTTGTATGTGTACAGCTGAATGTAAAACAGCAAAAAAAAAATGTATGGCCTCCATTGTTTATGAAAGTGTACAACTGTTAAAGGTGCAATACGTTTAAATTATCCCCTATATAGAGCGGTAATGTAGACTTTGCAGAAACGTTCATATAATTAGGGTTTTTAATTTTAACAAAAGTGGTGTATCGATTATAAGGCAGGAAGTGGGTGGGTGTAATTTAACATACTTGTATGAAAAAAATATATACATTTTGTGCTTTAAGAACTCATAGAATTATATAACTTGAAGAAATATGTATATATTAGTTTATTTTAGCCACAACGTGTGTTTCCAAATTAAACTTTCCGCTGACGGAATATGGTGCTAAAACTATGTAGTCTGGTATTTATTTGCGCCGGTTTTCCGCATTCATTCAATGGCCCATATATTGTTTTAGACACACTCGTTTCTTTTCTCGACTTGTTTTTCCTTGTATTCAGTGGCTTTCGGGATTCCAAAACAGTTTAAGATATTATTTTGGCAATGTTGTCCGTGTAATCCCAATAATTTTCATAGGGTCACCAAACTGATACATTATATTATTATTCCAGATAATACCACATAACATTAAAACTTAAACATCAACAGTACAGACCGTCTAAAATGCGAAAAGCAATTGAATTAGTATGAGACGACCTTTCGAAGCTATGGCTTTATCCGGTATACCTCGGACGACTTAAATTGATAAACTGGCTGTTCGTGTCGTTCTGGAAACATCTGGACAGAAGTAGTTCTTACCAGAGTCGAGGAGGAGGTCATTGTAGAATACGTGAAATTGATGGTAGAACTGTTGATCTGTTCATCCGGTTTGAAGAAGAGAATAAGGAAATGAAATCAAGAAGATCCCAGACAAGGACGGACGAAACAATCTTGAAAACAACTTGGTTACATGTTATTAAGTGAAGTGACAATTGTATAGTCTCTTATTACAGAAAAACAACAAGAGCAGTGCAGAACATGTTCTGTGAAGTTGTAGTTGTGTAAGTTCTATATGTGAAGCTAAAGTTTTCAGATATAGTCAATGATATAGATTGTGTCATACTTTTTAAAAAAAGTGTCAATAATAGACCGAAGTATGTTGATAAAACCATGTATACTAGTACTTAAGTATGAAATCTCATGCATAACTCCTTGAAAATATCACACGTGGTATAAACGTTTTCCTTAATGCGAGATAATAGTCTGGTTTGCTACATTGTTTGACGTCACTTGCTATTTCTCACTAGTTAAACATAAGAAATGAAGATGTAATTAACTTGAAAATAGGTGTGTTTTTTAATTTCTCAAAGTCTCGCCAAAATTGCCTCCAACTTGTCGTTTTCCCCAGGTCTTGGTTCTGAAGATCGTATCTTAGCTAAGAAATCAGAAGCAGGTCGGTTGACAGACAAATCCGAGTAGAGAAAAACCAGAAGCAGACCGGATGACGAGGCTAGTGTAAACGAAACCATTCCGTTGTAAAATATATTAAATTAAAACATTACGTTAACTCGATTTGTTTCAACTTGTTTTAGATTTTAAATGGACATATTTATATAACATAATCGACAAACTGTACATAGCTTGAAATAAATAGCTCGTGTATATCAGAGTAAATAATATTCTTTGTCAATGATAATTATGGTGTAATAACAAAATGACGTATCGATATAGATTAAAACTGCACAATAATATACACATGTAGCTGTTGACATGTACACGTCGACATATATCTTTGTTTTACGGAAGATGTAATAAATTGAATGACCATAACCGTTTTTGTCTCGCCCACGATAGTGGGTAGCGTGACATAGCAGTCACTGGATTTTTTATGAAACTTTGTCAAATGCTTTGTTGGGTACATCATCACGCCACAATTACCAAGGTCTAGGTCATATTTTGCGTTATTTTCCCAAACCTTAGCCTTGGTTAGGTAACTTAGCCTTGATTAGGTAACTTAACCTCAGTTAACTGTATACATGTGATTGCCTCATTTTCTTTATTTGATACTTGGTCATATGTATTGTTGGCATTGGTGGACATCACTGAACGACACAAATTACCAAGGTCAAGGTCATAATTTGCTTATTGTCCCCAAACTTAACCTTGGTTAGGTAACTTTAACTTGGTTAGCTAACTTAACCTCAGTTAACTTTATGTGATTGCCTTACTTTACGTCTTTGATACTTGGTCATATGCATTGTTGGCATTGGTGGACATCACTGAATGACAAAAAATGCCAAGGTCAAGTTCATGTTTTGCGTCATCATTTTTTTTTAACTTTAATTTCTTTGTTTGATACTTGGTCATATGTATTGTTGGCATTGGTGGACATCACTGAACGACAAAAAAATACCAAGGTCAAGGTCATATTTTGCATTATTTTCTCCAAACTTAACCTTGGTTAGGTAACTTAACCTCAGTTAAACTTTATGTGATTGTCTCACTTCTTGGTCATATGTATTGTTGGCATAGGGAAAACCTTAAAACATGTTCTTCTCTAAAAACTCAAGGCACAAAGCTTTCATATACAACCTGTAGTATCAGCTTATGGTTCTCTATCAACCTTGTTCAAATGATAACCCTGGGGTCAAATTCGGCCCAGGAGTCACGGTTTTGCATAATGTTGTATTGGAAAATCTTAAACAAATCTTCTTCTTTGAAACTACATGAGCTAGAGGTTTAATATTACGCATTTACCATTAGTCCTCTACCAAGTTTTAAATGGCGACCCTGACGTTAAATTTGACCACGCCCCAGCGATCACTTGTTTTATATAGACTTATATAGATACAAAATGAAAACATCTTCTCCTCTGAGACACAAGGTATAGAACTCTCATATATTGCATGTAGTATAAGAGGTACAGCTAGAGGTCTAATGTACCATAAGCTTATGATTCTCTATCAAGTTTGTTAAAATCGTGACCATGGGGTCAACTTTGGTACCACCGCAGAGGTCACATGTTTTACACAAAGTTGTATAGGGAAAAACCTTAAAAGAGTTAACTTTCTTCTCTGAAACCACAGCTATACACTTACTGAGCATAAACAGATGGATACATCCATCCAACCAGTATCGGCCCAGGGTCCGTCCCCACTAGGGACATGTAGCACATTGGTCCTAACTTGGAAACCGTTGAGCTCCCCACCATATAACCATATATACACTCAAGTGATATGAAAACGCAACACGGGAATTTCCGCTATATATTGTATATACTGCACACTTAATTGCACATAATATTCCAAAGAAATCCCAAGATGTTTTTTTAAAAAAAAGTTGCAGTTAACTAGAGAAAGGACACAACTGTGATGTTGTAGACGTTTTAATCACACTACACTTTGTAACAAGAACGTCATCAATGTTGAAGTTGCTCTTCGAAAAATTGAGCTAGTTCAGTACTGTATTTAACGCAAATAGTTTGCAAAATTTTGCATCCTAAGTTTTCTCACATGATTGAGCCAAACGCGTACTCTGTGAATAATGAAACATTGCAGGAATACTATTTGCTGTATTATTTGTTGTTTTAGTATTTTTTCCAAAAGGAAAGGTCTTACGTAGCCATGTACCATTCGATTAAAAGCAGCATATTGTACATACAATATATAGCGGAAATTCCCGTGTTGCGTTTTCATATCACTTGAGTGTATGTTATACGCAATGTGAGAATATGGACGATTCCGGAACTGCTCTGCGCAAAGTAAGAATTCTTAAAATGCCCGACGATTCCGGAATTGTGCAGGACTATTCCGGAATTGCGCAAGGGGTTAATCGATAAAAATATGCACCAAGTGTCGGCGCAATTTGAGAATGTTTGCGCAAAGTACGAATTTGTGTTGGGATTTGAAAAGGAATATAGTGTTTTGAAACCTATTTATTTCTATTTACATATGCTTAATTGTTTCATCCGTCCGTTATAAAAGATAATATGCATAAAAGAAATCATAGTTTGGTTTGGTAAATAATTAACATGAACTTAATAATTGAGAAAACAAGCTGATGCCCTCAAACAATAAAGCGCGGATTTATATTACTGAAATAAGGAGATACATTATGGTTAAGAAAATATAAACAAGTGAAGCACAGTTGTGCAAACGCCGGATTGCGAATTCACCTATTTAACTGAACGTGTGTGCCAAGTTTCAAAGCTTTCTGGCAATTCGTTTTTGAGAAATGAGGACAAAACAAAAACTTTAACTGAAAACGTTAACCAAAACGTCAAAACGCGTAGACGGACATACGGATGGACGGACAGAAGATAGACGGAAATCGCCAAACATAAGCCTGGATTTGCTACGCAATCCGGCTAAAAATGAAAAACAAAACGCGACACAGACAACAATATTTCTAATAACGGGTCAAATTGGGCATTCCATATATATTTTAGAGGTTTTCCTATGATGTCTTTATATAAACATGGGACCCTTTTTTGTTGCCATATACCTTCGTATATACTGGCATATACAAAAGAAGTCCAATATTGAACATCTGTCAAATAACAAACACGCCAATTGCTCAATAAATGCGCTAGGTGTTAAAGCTACGACTACTACTACTAATTGCATTTGCATGTTTTAATCATATGTATTAAAGCATTATACTGATAAGGTATACAAATATATTAAATGTCAAATTGTCTTACTGTCCAGAACATTTGTCATCTGCCAAATGTACTAAAAACAATCATTTACACAGACCGTTTGAGAACAAATTACCAGTTTATGGTATTGCTATTAATGACATTTGAATATTTGAATGATACTAAATAAATAGTGGATATTAATATACATTTTATGAGGAGATAAACACACGTGGCATCACGCGTAAAGTTGCAATTTAAACATACGTTATTGCTCTTATTTTACATACAAGCAAAATGTTTGAGCCACAAGTTTTTCCAGCATTAATAACGAAGGCCTTGGCCGTCAGTATTACAATTAACAACTAGAATAAAAATATCCCTAATGTGTGCTAATTCCTACTGTGCGCACGGACGATTCCGGAATTGAACCGCGCATTTTGAGAATTCCGATAATGTCGCGCTTTTTAAAAATTCTGACTTTGCGCAGAACAATTTTGAATTGACCATCTTCTCATTTTGAGCATAACATATACACTCACTGGGCATGAACCGACGGATACATCCATCCCACCAGCATTGGCCCCGGGGCTCATCCCCACCCCTTCTGACATAGTACACACCCCTTGGGACATAGTACCTGTGTCATAACGTGGAAACCATTGAGATCCCCACCATATACACCTTAACGTGGGTGCAGTAATTTGTGATATTGCACCATCGACTGCGTGATCTCATTCTGTTATGAATTATAAGCTTTTTTTAAACAGTTTTCATTTTTGCGAAGATAATCAGGTGAGCTATTTAGTGCCACTTTGGTCCTCTTGTTTAATATTCTACATGCTTGTAGATGGGCCGTGAATGCAACTATGGCCGTGCTTGCATCTTTTGTTGCTACAGAAGTTATTATGTTGGCATATGTATCTTGCCCAGATAAGAATGTGTGACGCAATATTTCAGTCAACTTAACGGGATCTCAACATAATTTAAGTCGTCATGCGACATTTTATGTCATCAAGTCGCTGTGTGGATGTTGTGCAAACAATATATTCAACTTATGCCGCTTTTTATTATGTCGTCCTGTCTCGAAATAGTGTAGTATATCAACATAGAATATGTCAACATAGGATTATATATCGTGACATGTCGTTCTATTTATGGTCATAAACATCACATCATATGAGGGGTACATTAAAGCTTCCATATAATACAGATAATACTCATTACGTCGAATACCTTTATATTGATATATTTTTATTTGTTTTGTTTCAACGCGATATAAAGAAGAAAAAAATGTCGAGTTCACTAAAAAACATTAATTGTAAAATAAAGAACCATTTCAACGTATTTGTTCTGCATTTATTAAATTACATCATGTTTTGTCTACATAATTATATCGACTTATAGATATATATCATAACAACTCGAATTATTTTAAATTGAGAAATTCAATATAACCCAACAAGACGAGACACGAATACGCTTCCGTACAAATACATTATTTGTCGAGTTGTGGCCAACACAACATTTTCATACGCGCCAACACGACAACTAGACACATAAATCTCAGTGTCGTGTCCGGCGCCCTCTAAATGTCGAGTTGCCGCGTAAAATGCGTTGTGTTGTCATGTTGTCGTCTCTTAGCCCAACACGACGTAGCACAAATCAACCACCATATATAATTCAGTTTGTTTACTTAAAGCACTCGAACATGTGTTAACATTTAACATTTAACAACGACCATGCTAACACATAAGGGTTTATAAACTATTTTAGACGGACGAGTCTAGGAACATTGCACTGCATTGCATATGAACACAACGAAGTAACTGCTTGTCGCAACTGAGACTCGTTTCCGTTACATATGTTCACAACGAAGTAACCGCTTGTCGCAACTGAGACTCGTTTCCGTTACATATGAACACAACGAAGTAACCGTTTGTCGCAACTGAGACTCGTTTCCGTTACATTATGAACACAACGAAGTAACCGCTTGTCGCAACTGAGACTCGTTTCCGTTATATCCACTGATGTCAATTTATACAAGCAAATTCAAAGAATTAAGGTCCACCACGTGATACAAACCGCCAATGAAAATCAGGTGATATGTATTAAAAACCTGGACAAAAACCATCAATTTAAAAAAAACACCAAAGGGCTATAACTCCAGAATGATAGGGGTGATCTAGCTAGTTATCAAACTTATCCAAGACATTATGCCCCTAAACACATAAATGTTAAAGTTATTGAACGGAAATCGCAAACATCTTCCTTTAAAAAAATACAAAGGGACATAACTCCGGCATGATATGTGCGATCTAACTGGTTATCGAACTTGACCTAGATATTATGGCCATAAATATTTTCCTAAAGTTTCGTCAAGATTAGATTATAAATGTTAAAGTTATTCAGCGGAAACGGCAAAAAATCTTCAATTAAGAAAAGTCAAGGGATATGACTCCGGCATGATAGGTTCGATCTGGCTGGTTATTGATCTTGGCCTAGATAATATGGTCATAAACATTGTCCTAATTACTACTGGATTATAGTAGTAATTAGGACAATGAATGCAAAAGCTATTGGTCAGAAACGAAAGTCGAGTTTGCATAACTCCGGCATTTTATGTGCGATCTGTCTAGTTATCAAAACTGACCTAGACATTATAGCCATAAACATTGTCTTAAAGTTCCATCAAGACTGGATTATATATACTAAGGTATAGCGCGGAAACCGCAAAATCCCTCAATTTCAACAATCCAAAGGCCATAACTCTGGCATTATAGGTGCGCCCTCCTGGCTGGTTATCAAACGCGGCCTAGATCTTATGGTTACTCAAGTCGATCGGAACGAAACTGGCAAACTGAACGACGGAAATGCAAATGCAATAGTCCTCCGACTATGGTGGTGGACAACAAATGGGCCCAAACTTAACATGCAACAAAATATAAGACAGATATATGCCTTGTGGTTTCAGAAATAGAGGATCTCACATGAGTGACTGTGTATTATTGACTTTAATAAACTCGTTGGATAAAAAGATAGGATACGAGATTGACTTTAATAAACTCGTTGGATAAAAAGATAGGATACGAGGCTCTGTATTTCTGACTTTAATAAACTCGTTGGATAAAAAGATAGGATACGAGGCCTCGTATCCTATCTTTTTATCCAACGAGTTTATTAAAGTCAATAATACACAGTCACGAAGAGCCCCGTATCCTATCTTTTTATCCAACGAGTTTATAAAGTCAATAATACACAGTCACGAATGTAAGATTCTATTTAACACATAACATACCTACGACGTGATAGTTTCACTTTAGTGCTGTCAGTTTTCCATATTTGTAAGACAAATCATGACGTCGTTTTGTTGTTTACATGACGTTGCTACGTTGCGCGGCTGTAAGTGGGTCCGTCCTACAAATAATGCGACACCTTAAATCAAATTTAACGTTACTAACATTCATTTTATGAAGTAAGATTTCAAATAATGATAAATAATTAAGGCGTCTGAACGTACCGTATGATATACCGTGCAAAAATTGGGATTAAATGTTTTACTGTATACAAACAGTGATTCGGTCCTCATTTTCATCTGTAATACACTAGTGTATTACGAGAAATAAGTCATGGCTTTATTGCACTCCCAGAAGCCATGTTATGTTGTAAAATAAGTTTTTTTTTCAAGTTTATCCTGATACGTGTTTGTAAAACATGTGACCCCTGTCCAAATTCGACTCCATCGTCATTTGTAGACTATACGCTTATGCTACATACTAAATATTAGACCTCTAGCTTACGAAGAAGATTTTTTAAAAAGAGTTTACTATATAACTGTGACCCCCGGGGCGTGATCCCCAATTTTACCTCAGGTAATTTGAACAAACGTGGCTTAAGCTTATGCTAGAGCCGTATGCCTTGTGTATTCAGAGAAGAATATTTTTCAAGTGTTTTTTTTAAATAGGTCCTTGCAACACCTCACCCTATACACAAACGTTTGAGCCCTGGGACGCCTGCAATTTTTATACCGAGACCAGGGGACGACAATTAATAATAAGTTTCAGTGCCTTGGTTATGTTTAAAGTTTGGAACGTTTATAGTAATAAAAATTGCGTTTATCTAATTTTATCAAATTGAAAACGATTGACCTAAGAATAATTTATGACGAATCATTTATGTGAAGTTTGGGTTGTTTTGAGGTAGGGTCGACTTTAGCAGAAGTGAACGACGACGTACGAACGACGGACGAAACTTGATCCCAACTGCTTATCTCTAGCTAGAAAGCATAAACATGCAAGATACAACACCTTTTCTTTTCATATTGTTCCCCACGTGCTTAAATACTAAAATAAAAAGAAAACAATCACATACATAATTACTAAAATTCCTAAAAGGATTGATGGATGCAAAATTTTTTTTGGTTAGTATGAATATTTGCTTACCTTAAAAACCCGGGTTGTTTCATAAACGTTTCTCCAACCAGTCCGACACCAAATTGTTTAGTGATTGAAAGAAAAAATAAACTGGGCAACAAATAATAAAAAACGTTATCTGCGTTCATCTGTTGTTAACCAAAACTCTATGGAAACGTATAAGGGTCACCAGTTGTTGCGTTAATTACCTCCTTATGGACTTCATAATTGGCGGGTTGTTGCATTGTTTCGCGTCTTCTGGACCCCATTTTCTCGACTTACGGCGTGTTTCTTGAATCATTTCGACTTGAAAGAATGCAACTTAGTACGATTTACCTTCACATGTCAGAAAGCCTGAAGTCGCAATTTTGGTCAATTAAATAAGTTTAGTTGCTGTATGTCGTCTTGACTAGTTATATTTCAATATGTCGATAAGAAATTTGTCGACTTAATCAAATTTATTACGTCAGGTCGTCATCAATATTGTACACTTATTGACATTAAACACGACACATCGTGTTCTCCGTGGTTCATTCCTAAGTTTGGTTGAATTCAGTTAAGCGGTTTAGAAGGAGATGCGGTAAAGGACAGACGGACGGACGGACGGACAGACGGACAAACGGAGGCGATTTTAATTTTTTTTCCCCCAAGTATAAATATGGTATATTAAAGAGTAAATAGAGTTATCATAATAGCAAAAGAAAAAAAAGAAAAAAAAGAAAAGAAAAGAATGTAACAAAACGCCAGCGCAACTTTACAGTAGATAAAAAAAATCACACGATGTAAATTCGAAATCAAAAAGTTGCCCCCAACAGCAACTGCACCTTTTAGGCCATAATCTGCAAACAATATCAGTAACAGTTTGAGAACCTAACTCGTATAATTAAACCAAACAATTAAAAGCAAGTAAAATCTCGCTAAAAAAGGACCATTTCCAATATTTTATTCATATGTATACAAAAAGAAACGGTAACAATAATAGTAAATACGGCACATGCCCATTTAGGACTAAGGAGCGCCTCCCTACGGTACCTATAATCACAAACCTGTGGCTGATACGCCACAGGGGCAGTCTTGACTGGCCACCGTTATCGACCGTAATTAACCTTTTCCTCATCGCGGTAGCCTACACACCCAGTGAACCTCGGATCTCACGCGAACAAGTGGTGAACGAGCTGCCGCCTTACCTCAGTCCAGACATCAACCACAATATATGCAATGTCCGAGGCATAACAACCACCAGCTCACAGCAACCACACAATTCTACCCGACACAATGCCCCAACATTAAAACATAAACACACGTTATGAACAGAACAGACCCCAGTTCGATGCCCATAAGTATCAATATGCTGCAAATGGACACGCTAATCACCCCAATATAGCGTGATAATGGCATATCCCTCATCAACACCCAGCATTTATGATATGAGGGACCAGGAAGACCGCATCATACACACTACAATCACAAACGCACCACATACACCACAAAGACAAACAATTCGGACAAAAAAGTTGAATTAACCGCTGATGTTGACTCTTGTTTTGGCATATATTTTGGCATTAAATAGGCCTGTTTGCAAGGCCTATGTCACTTTCAAAATTCAAAATTAATTTTTTAAAGTCCAGACTCTGTTGTGCAGTACTTTGATGAAAATTCATAATAAGCATCCTTGCACGGTCCTCTTTCATATTTATATAAGCATGAACGAATGTTACCTCCGTTACTAAAATAGAAACATCTTTAAACAACTTATCGTGAACCTATCGTTTTGAAAACCTCCCCAAAAAGCATCGTCTTGTGAACCTTTTACAGATTTATAAAAAATCCTTGTTAACCTTTCTCTGAATTATAAAAAATCATTCCGATTGTAGATGTCCTGGATTCGCCAACAAATATGGCCGCCGTTACTAACTAACAATAGAAAAATCGTTAAACGATTTCTCGCGAACCTATGACCTTATTGTTTTGTACTTCACCAGGATCGGCTCATGACCCTTTTCCCAAACTTTTACAAATATCCCCGATCCATTAAGATCCATTTACAAATAATATTTGACGTCGTTACTAAAATAGTAAAATCTGTAAAAATCTACTTATAAACCAATGACCCCTAAAACTATAGCCTTATAACCCGTTCTCAAACTTGTAAAATCGCACTTAGCGGTCACCAAAAACGCCAATCGCTACTGAAAATAGAAACATCTTTAAACGTCTTCTTCTCGTGGACCACTCGTCCAATTTTTTTTGAAATTTCAACAAAATTACTGTCTCATGACCGTTTCCCAAAAGTATACAAATTGCACTCATCCGTCAACACATCGCTGCCGTTACTAAAGTTAAAAATAAAGGCTTCTCGTAAACCAATGGCCGAATTATTTTGTAACTTCGCAAATAGCACCGTTTCAATACCCTTTCTCAGAGTTGTACATATTGTCTCGATCCGTCAACAAAGATGGCCTGCTTTACTAAAAATAGAAACATCTGTAAACAACTTCACATCAGCCAATGGCCCGATTGCTTTAGAACTTCACCAAAAGCATGATCTTTTCTCCGATTGACATACATTTTCCCAATCGTTAAATAAGTAGACCGCTTTTACGAAAGACAGAACAATCTTTCAAGTAACTTCTCATGAACCAATGGTCCAATAATTATGATAACTGTTTTGTGAACAAATATGGCCGCCGTTACTAAATATTGAAGAAACATTAATGATGAAACGTAACCACGACAAAGGTTTCAGTGGTACAACTAGGAGGAGTTGTCCTTCCAGTCTGCCCATAATAAACACATTGGCATATGAAGGTGCCATTTTTGTCCCCATGGCGGTGCCTTAAACCTGGAGGTAGTTTATTCCATTGAATTCGAAATTGTTGCACTTGAGGATAAGCGTGAGGAGCCTAACGAGTATGCTGGTGGGTGGATCTTTATGAACTCTACGATCCCATGCCTCCTTACAAGCCAAAATACCTTCTTCGTGAGAAATGTTGGTGTAGAGGGATGTAACATCCAATGATACCAGTTGAGTGTTTTCCGGGACTGATATGTTGGACTCTAGGCTCCGAAGATAGTCTGTGGTGTCTTTGATGTATGACGATAGAGATACAACATGGGGTCTCAGGTGAAAGTCTATAAATTCTGATATTTTTTCTGTGGGATGATCGTTTGCCGATACTATTGGTCGACCGGGATTACCTGGTTTGTGAATCTTTGGTAAAAGATAAAATCTGCCAGCCTTGGGATTAGAAACTAAGAGGTAGTCCATACTGGACTGACTAATATGACCTTGTTCAAACAGTTCTGTTACAGCATTGATCACTTCGGCAGCAAACTCTAAAGTTGGGTCATGGTCAAGAGGCGTGTAGAAGGTCGAGTCATTCAATTGTCTTTCCGCTTCAGAGATATACTGCTCTCTATCCATAACGACCACTGCTGAACCTTTGTCCGCAGGTTTGATTATGATATCTGTTCTCTTTTTCAGTGAGTTGAGCGCAATTTGTTCTGCTCTAGATATGTTCTGATGGTGTGAGTTATCTTACCAGCAATGTTCTATTGTTAGTACTTGTGTTTCTTCTCTTGATCAAAATGTCTCCATTTATTTTATTTTATTTGTTTAGCCTTGTTCATTGTTTGTATTAGCTTTGGAATTGTTTTATACTGTATCCTGCAGTATCGATTATAGGTCTTAGGTTTTGAGGTAGGGTTTGTGTTATCTTTTTCACATCTTTACTCTCTCTTCATAACTAAATGCCAGCGTACAGTTTTACCCTCATCCAGTCAGTTATGTTCTTTTATTAGTATCACATTTGGCTCCAGAGTGTCTATTCAAAGTAAGCAGTCCCTGCAACACTGCCAAACGATAAGTTGTATTTTAAAGAGTTTTATTTAAACTACCGTGTATTTTAGTGTTTTTTCGTTTCGTATTTGTTCTTTTCGTGTTTGTGTACCCCTGATGAAGGCGTAAAGCCGAAAGCGCTTGGGTTTTTATAAACTGTAGCACTGTATAAATGTTTTTTTCCACATTTATTAATTTATTCCAACATTTTCGTGAGATTTTGTAAATGTATGTATTTTCTCACCCTTATAAATATATATATATATATATATATATATATATATATATATATATGATTACAATTTTTAAAATATCCATGTGCTCCAACTTTAAATTTAAAGCTTTTTAGTAAAAAAAATAGTGCGGTTACAACGCAACCTCATGATGAAGATTTTGGTAACGGAGCAATCTATGGAGCATGTATAATGTTTCATCAATTCAAATTTGAAAATAATTCATCGAACATCTACGCCAGTCCCGGGGCGACAGATCCCCCTCACCTTCAAATAAATTAGACATTTTTAACTGAAGCGATGATTTCTGTTTGTCTGCCCCGACACGAAAGTGGTGAGGGCAAATAGTGTTACTCTTGTCCGTCCGTATGTTTTTACATTTTTTTTTTTTTATTATATTCATAGGTCAAATACCGTAAGTCTCATAGCTTATAAACTTCATACACACATCAGTATGACAGCAATACACTCCTACCAGAATCAGGTTACAATGACTAACCGTGACCTACTTTTCACAGTGTTAATTTACATTCAAGTTTTTGGTATGTCCATTTCTCAGGCATCATATGCTGTACAGCTTTTAAATTTTGCATATGTTTACAACTACATGACAGCTGCATGATCCAATAAAAAATAGATCATTATGGATTACATTTACCTACTTTTGGCACATTACAGTTTTACATTCAATTTTTTTTATGTTCATTTCTCATATATCAAAAGTCATATAGCTTTCAAACTTCAAACTTACATCCATACACTGTATTACATTTCGTTATGTGACTGACCGCCTAAACACGGGGCGTCCCATGGACACATTTTCTAGTAAATTTACATTCAACTTTTACATTGAATTGCTTGGCAAAGTCAATTATGCATGTAATAATATTAAAGCGTTTTTTACTAACGGCAGTTTAGACATTTATACCATGTGGACTTGCTATGAAGTTTGTGAAGCACTCATCTTCCTATTAGATACTATTTTCGTCAGGTATGGTACCATCGTTTATAAACAAATTGTTGGTATCCCTATGGGTACGAACTGTGCACCACTTGTCGCAGATTTGTTTTTATTTTGCTATGAAAGGGATTTCATGTTGAGTCTTTCACCAGATACCCAGGCAGATGTTATTGAAGCTTTTAATGACACCTCTCGGTATCTGCATGACATACTGAACATTGACAACCCTTTCTTTCCAACTATGGTTGATAATATTTATCCTAAGAACTTCAGCTTAATAAAGCTAATATATCTGATAATAACGCTTCTTTTCTTGATTTAGATCTCTCGATTGAAAATGGTAAAATAATTAGCAAAATCTATGACAAGAGAGATGATTTTAATTTTGACATTGTTAATTACCCCCACTTGGATGGGGATGTTCCCCGAGCAACTTCCTATGGGGTATATGTGTCTCAACTTATTCGTTTTTCAAGAGCTTGTACTCGAGTTGAGGACTTTAATATTCGTAAACTTTGTATAACTAAAAAGTTACTCAATCAGGGTTACCTTACCATAAACTTCGTAAAACCTTTGCAAAATTTTATTATCGTAACCCTGATCTTCTTTCCAAATATAAAAGTAATTTAAGGACTCTTCTGGGACAAGGACTATCACAACCTGACTTCTATGGTGATGTGATTTATAAACTTCGTAAGATTCTAGGTCATGATCACTTTCATACTATCTTTGTTAGACTTGTTAAAAAGTTTATCAAAAGAGGTTATGACCCTATCATTTTGCAACGTACTGCATGCTTGGTGGTGGACCCTTTTACAGTTCGCCACTATGCTTTCCTCTTTAATTGTACGATGACCGGACAGGCTGTGGACCCTATGATGACGCCTACCTAAAGCCCATTGGGACGGTGTCGTTTGATGTTTGTCCATGATCTTTCTTGTCGTGCCCTTAATGGTTTATTCTCTTACTGCTCTGGCTTCTGCAAAGTCATTGAGTACCTTCATTGTGGCTTTCTAGGCTATTGTTTTTTTGTATTTACTCTGGAGCTCTACTGGGTAATATCTTCCAATTGGAGATATTTATTTTTCAGTAGCCAGAAATCTGGTTTTGACCCAGTTTGTTATAAAATTCAAAACAAACCCCAGAAATTTAAATATAAATCAACAACAACAACATCAAATATCAAAAAATAAAACTGAATTAAAAAGTCTGTATTATATGATAATACATAAATGATAATAAGAAGAAAAATAATATTTAATAATACATCAAACACAAATAGTAAATTGTCCAGTTAAACTTGAACGTCTGGTGTCTGTTTACATATGTCAGTAATTTACTAGACTTTGTGTTTGGGCTGCCTGACGTCATACAATTATCAATGCGCACTACTTGACAGAATGAAAGGAAGAAATGAACAAAATGCAAAGTTTTTTCTTGTATATCATCACAAAATAAGTAATATATAGTTTTAAAACCATTGAAATGGTTATTCGGGATAGAAATTGCTCCGATGTAAGAACTCGTGCTTTCACCAATCGTTCTTATATCCGGGCATTTTTTCTCCCTCAGGAAGTATTTCTCATATTTCAAAAAAACTGGTAATTAAACACTATATAATGTATATAATAAAAAACATATTCTCTTTTGCGAGATAAATTGTTAAATGTATCATGAAACATATCATTCATAATTCTGAACTTTTTTCCTTGTTGTTCTAGATGAGCCATAAGTCTGACACAGAGCTGACCCATTTTGTCCCAGCCCTCAACCATAACTTCGTATTGGCACTCTTTGTAGCCCAAGTAACGGTCAGGCATACTGGACTTTAGCGCCGAAAGATGTAGCAATATATTAGTAATGATTTTATGGTTATGTAAGCTTAGAATAGTTAAACAATATTGTAATATCTTCTTCCCGGCCACAGAGAATGTTTGAAATTATTTGTAGTTCTAATTTTGTCTTGTTTTAGGACGACTATTATTATGTCTGATTATACTACGATTCCTGTTCGACTTGATAAATCACAACATAATGTTAATATTACACGAAATTACCAACAGAAAATGTAGGACTATCTTTTCCTTCCATTAAACCTTTCAATTGGTTGTTCACAAGCTTATATTATTTAATGTATACTGTTTGTGATTGACATAAATATGTCTTAAGTCAATGGAATTGACGAGCTGAAAACTTATCCTGTTTGCGAATACTCAATATATTTTCACAACTGTGCTCATTGCAAATACTAACTTGTATATGGTCGTTTATATTTTGTCTTAATACAATTGGACATTTAATATATTAAAAATGTATTAAATGCCAAATTTAATAGTATGCAGTGGTGAAAACGTACCTCATTGTCTACTGATTTCCTTGGTCAAGTTTTTGATGTGCTGGATTGCCATATTTATGATTTCTGCTTTTTCAATACGACCTTGACCCTGAAATATAGGTGTTAATTTTCATTAAACACACGGACAAGATTAAGTTGAAATATGTAAATTAATTGTGAATTTATAATTAAGTAAACTACAAGTCGTTTATTAATATTAATAATGTATAGAATGAGGAGCTAAATATCTTAACGACATATTGGCAGTGTCTCTCTAATTTATATAAACAACATAATAGTATACAGTTATCCATAATACAAAACAGTGCATGTTTTAATCCAACGTTGAACAGTCCTCGCATAATTACAGACTCTTGCACATGTTTTTGGAGGAAAAAGCATACAGTGGTGAGTTATCGCACCGTTCACCCACCATGTTTTGCAAATTTCCTCCATAATTGATTAAAATACCAGAACTGAAATGTGAAAGTTAGAACCAATTAATAAACAATATTCAGCTTAACTGAATAGACTTCCACCATATACAACATGGTACTTGTATGTCATGTTAAATTAAAGGTCAGTTGCAAAATGTGTTTTTTGATCTTAAAAAATATCAAATCAGCTAAACTGGATAGAAAAGCTTTCATCAAATATCCGATTTTTAATACATTTTTTTAAACTAATGAATTAAATTAAATTTATTTCACCTTTTTACTTCTTGCTTGATACTGAAAATAATTTGAATAAGCTTTGTTTGCTTGAAATATGCTAGCAATTCGGCGACACAAATGAATGTGAGTAACATAAATGAATGTGAGTAATTATTGATAAGACACAGTATATTAACGTGTGTTCTTAAAGGTAGCAATTAAATACTATAAGAATCTTTCATGGGTATCCGGTGAAGATAGGGAATTCCGATCCGAGGTATAAGTGTTTTTATCGGAACCGATTAAAACACTCATACCGAGGGTTGGAATTCCCTATCTGAACCGAATACCCATTCTTGCATTTCAGAAACATGATGTCTAATTGATCCTACCAAAGTTTCAGTTCAGCCGAAAATCTAAGATGGCCGCTACGGCTAAAAATATATTTTCAAAAACAAGTTTGTATCGACTACTTCCTGAAATCAAAATCAATCAGTAGAGCTTCAAGGTCATTGACCTCTTGTTATTTTCCGGTCATTAGGTCGGATGTCAAGGTTGCGGTGCCCTTCACTATCAATACGATGTCGTATCAACAACTACAAACTTGGTCCTTCAACTTGAAAGGATGAATGGTTGCTCATGACCAGTACATCACCCTTATCCTTATTCATTTAAAGGTCAAGGTGCCGGTGACAGGGCTTTTTTACCTTATATAACAGAGGCCTGTAAAGGGCCTCTTCCCAACAGAAAATTGGACTGTTTTTTCCCAACTGTGGCAGAAATATTTCCCAATCGGAAAACAGCAGTTTCTCAGAATTTGAGAAAAAGCATGAATTCTGCAGTGTGTTTTTGGCTGCTAAGTAAATTCCGACTTGGAAAAGTTAATAATAATGGTAAATAATGGATGACAATATAAATAAAGTAAATTAATGTCATATTTACTTAATTTATGAAACCTTGTATTTTTCCCAAAATGAGAAATAAGCGCGTTCTTTTCCCCCAAAATGGACAGGCCTGGGCCTCTTCCCAATTTTGTGGAAAAAGCCCTGGGTGACCTTCACTATCAAAACGATCCCGGATCCAGAACATCTTTATGCAGTCCGTACTTCCCATGGTATAATATATGTGTTATACCTTTTCTTGTTTAATTTCAATCATCAAATGAATGGTAATCTATTTATTCACCCCGATATAGGTTTGTGGGGGTCGGGGTGGGCCACCCCTCAACAAACCGTACATATATGTATGTAATATGCATCATATTAATATATAAACAGTTTTTAAAATATAAAATAAAATATAAAATATTATACATACATACATAATTATATATATATATATATATACATATATACTATACATACATACACACATACTATATATATTATAAACAAATGCTAATCTTGATTAGAATATGTATAAATGGAGAGTTTTTTTAAATATATTTACAATTTCAAAAGAAGATTTAAAATACACATTTCTGAAGAGGGACTCTGCAATCCGAGGATCTTTCAAACCTTTTTTTTGCAAATAAACCAGATTGCTGCGTGTCCCTTTTAATCTTGAAAGCAGAAAATAGTTACAATTGTCAAAATATTTATTTTGTTAATTTAATACGCCTTCATTGAAAAGTGTAAAGATATGTTTTTTTTTGTTTTTTTTTCAAAGCCCAGCATATCTATTTTACCTAACGATGTGTTTAACGTAGATAAATGCAATGCTAAAATAATCAAGTACGAATGTTTGAGTTTTTATACAAATCTACATACTATCTCTGCTGAGTTTTACTATAGCTGATTGTGTGAAAAGAAATGGTGTTATCCCAAAAATATAAAAAGAAAAGACAAGACCTATCTATGGAGGTGTGACTCTTCATTATTCAGTGGGAACAGCGGGAAACATAATGTAACAGATATAACTACATATTTCTTGGAAACTTTTTTTCTGTATCAAAGAAAATACACAAAACAGAAGCAAAAAAAAAAAAAAGAAGAAGAAAACAAGATAGATGTGTAATTTCAGTTGCACAGTGTAACTCTTAACATTTAAGACAAAAAACGAATTAAGTAGGGAATTCAAGTTGTTGACATACTTAGTAGGTTAGGAGCTATAAATATGCTTCACTTCCCGTTATCATGCTGGTGAAGGGGCGTCTGTGGCCGAGTGGTAATAATCTCTGACTTGAAATCGTTTGCCCCTTGACCAACAATCTTAATGTGAGGTAGCTATCCATCTGGCTTCCGCAACGTCAGTGGTTTCACCCAGGTGCCCGCCCTTGCACGAAAATTGCCCGGAGGGGCACTTGGGGGTATTCCTGCACTTATGTAAGCTGGAAAGTCGCCATATGACTTTAGCTGTTGGTGCGACTGTAAAATCCAAGTTAATTCATACTGGTGAAGCGCTTGTGTAATGGTCAGTACCTCGGTTAATTCATTCAGGGATCGTGTGTTCCACCTCTGCCAGGGGCGAATTTAGATTAATTCTCTAAATACTAAATAAAACAATTCACACATGACCAGTCCTTCGAAGAAGGCTTTAAAAAGATTTATTCACACTTGGGAGAGTCAGAACGCACCTTTAAACCGGAGTCAGCTCGCTAAATTCCCAGTGCAATACAGCGAGGATAAATGTTAGCATGATCCTTTATCTCTCTATGTGATAATACTGTCACCTTAGGCCTTGAGCCAGGACCCAACATTTTCGATATTGCTACCAACTCAGGTGACAAATTCTACCATCACCTTTTGAAATGGCAAAGGCTTTGGAATAATTAAAGACAATTACGAATACATATGCCATCTCATTTAAATAATATTATTACTTAAAATGACAATATCTAACAAAGCATAAAATATAAGCTAGAATTCTCAGAAAACTATGTCTGTTATACAGATACTACTACAATAACATGGTTTTCTTGATAGTACTTTGTGCGTATCAAGGGTGTACATTCAAAATAAAAAACACCTGATTTTTTACTGTTTAAGCTATTGACATTCCTCAGGTTTGCATTGTGTTTATACCCGTGAGTAATAACGTTTAAGTTGTTAATGATAAATACCCAATTGGACCGTAAATTCTTTTTGCCATGAAAAAAGGTCTCCTTTGTGATTTTATTGGGTGTAGTTTTTAAATAAACGATTTGTAAACATCGTTAAAATAGGCATTTACTTACGATAACAGCATCAATTGTATTAATTAACTTACGACTATATAACGTCATACATCATCAAAAGTCCCATTCTTGTATTGCCGTTCTTAAACCTAACCCTGAAGTGACTTTATAAAAAATGTACACCTAACTATGAGTCATAAAACAAGAGGCCCAAGAGGTGGTTACCATTTGAATAGACATGGTAGAGAACCATACGTTTATGTTACATGCCAAATATAAGACGTCTAGCTCTTGTAGTTTCAGAAAATATCTTTTAAAAAAAAAACTGTCCTATATAACTGTATGTAAATATATGGTCCCTGGGGCGGAGTCGAATAGAGCGTGGCAAAATATAACCCAGGGTCGCCATTTTAACAAAGGGTGTAACGAACTACAAGCTTATGCCATATGAACAATATTAGAACTTTAGCGCTGACTGTTTCATAGGAAACGATTGTTTATGAAAGAAACCTGAGTTTTATTTAAAAGGGGGAGATAACTCTAATAACAGGAAACAGCTACCCTGTTTACATTATTTGTTTCTCCACAATGTACTCAATAGCATGGTACCAGTAAGATGGTAGCAAAAAAATGTCTGGCTCATGACCTAACTAGCAGACGCAATATCTAAATATAATCATTTAGAGAAGGGGACACGGATCCTAAATATATTCTGGCTAGAGCAACCGAGTCATGCGTGTTCTTGTAATAGACCAATTTGCATTTAAATATGTTTTTACTTACCTTACAGGCAAGCAGTTATCCCTTCTACATAATCGACCGAACAAAAACAATATTGACCTCTAACTAGTTATAATGTTATAGTGTACCACTTTTCATTTTGATCTATTGAAAACTGTTGAAGGAGTTGATCGAAAACAGATCTTCATATATTAAAAACCAAAAAAAGGCAACACTCCTGACAATAATTTTGACCGGAATTCCAAAATACTAAGTGCATCTTTATTGTGTTCTTATAATATATACAGCTGTAAATATATCTGGTTTAAATCGTAGGAAACGCCGGACAGACACCCGAAATACTTTACAAACGGACGGACGTATAACCAGTATATAGGCATAACATAGGATTGAACAAAGGCTAGTCTTCGATAATCACATGTGTTAAAAAGTGTGTTGTAAATCCACGCACGTTTGCAATTGGGCATGTATTCAAACACAAAAAGGGAAGTAAATATAAATAAGAGTTATCTGCCTGAATTACTTTAACTTTTTGTTTTTAAGTTTTGACATGAAAATGGTCACGGCTGGTTAAAATATAGAATAATAATGGAAAGTTAATAATCAATTGCAAAACAAGGTATATGAACTAAATACTTTGCTCCTGCACCGGTCGCAGACGGTATTATGCTAGTAAATACTGTATAGTCCACACGCTTGAACACCATATGAAAAACTCTAGGGAAAAACAGGAAAGCGATACAAACTCAAATTATTGGAATTCGTGACTTTAAATAATATTTACAAAGATTTCAAAATTTACATAAAATAAAGTGACAAAAAGCAAATGAAGTTGACATAAAAATGTATACTAGTATACTATTACGATCGGTCCCTACCACGTTTGCCTACGTAATCAGCCCCGACCACGGGTGCTGATGAGTGTGACCTAAATGTATGTAGGAGAGATCGGCCCCGACAACGGTAACCAATGGAATTAGCCCGACCAAGGATGCTGATGAGAGTGACCTAAATGTATATAGGAGAGAACGGCCCCGACAACGGAAACCAATGTAATCAGCACCGACAACGGATGCTGATGAACGTGAAATAAATATATATAGGAGAGATCAGCCACGACAACGCTAACCAATGGAATCAGCCCCGACAACGGATGCTGATGAAAGTGAGATAAATGTATATAGGAGAGATCGGCCCCGACAACGCTAACGCTAACCGCTGGAATTAACTCCGTCAACTGGTGTTGATGAGAGTGACCTAAATGTATACAGGAGAGATCAGCTCTTACAATGCTAACCAATGGAATTATCTCCATCAACGTATGCTGATGACAGTTGATGTTTAAAAGTCTGTGAAACTACAACACGCAATTTGTAAGTGTCTTTGACTGAGAACACAACTATCTCTCTCCAGATGCCGTAGAGACGCTCTTGTACCATCCGCCATGACGACCTGCTCTATCCGACCCGATTTGTGTCCATCTCTTTGAACAGCAGTACTGTAAATATAAAGTGAATCCGGCAGAAACGGAATATATTTGGGTGGGTAACGGTATGTTTCCTGAATGTATACTGTCAAAACCATGTTAAAATTAACCTTCGTCATGAGCATTTTTATTTGTGGGTAAGGGTGGGTTTCTTGAACGTATAAATGTCAAAACCATGTTAAAATTAAACTTTTTCATGAGCATTCTAAACACATGCGTGCCTTGTCGACTGTGTAATGGCAAAAGTAAGTAATCATTCGACTTACTCATAACGATATAAGCTCCCTTGATACAGATTATATATATGTTATTACCTTCTTCTTGTAACAATAAGTTTAGAGGCCATGGTGGTGTGTAGCAGACCCAATTCTCATTTTCGGGTTGAATAAAAGATTTAACCTCGAGCAATCTAACCTAGTATTAACGTAAAGTTTTCCATCAATTTACCTACATGAAGCCTCCATTGTGCTTTGTGAGTGTTGACAGAGACGGAACTCCAGAATAATGCGCAGTTCTTTGTTTAATGCTTAGATGAAGTGGGATTGGTGAATCCTTTCAGTATGATTCAGTGCGCTGCACCCAACATTTACAAGATTAAACAATACCAGGGAGTAACGTCTACTCCCACTCCCTGACAATACAAAAATATATAAGGATTGTTAAGATGGACGTCATTTAACTTTTTTTAAATATTGTGCTAATATACCAACTTCTATCTAAAGCTGATGGAAATAGTTCAAGATTAAACAATACCAGGGAATAACGTCTACTCCCACTCCCTGACAATACAAAAATATATAAGGATTGTTAAGATGGACGTCATTTAACTTTTTTTAAATATTGTGCTAATATACCAACTTCTATCTAAAGCTGATGGAAATAATTTTAACTATCTTATGTACAAGATATATCTTCACTTTTCATCTGAATCAAAATAAAGGCAAATAGTTATACTTCCTACATTGTCAAATTAACAGAAACAAATATTGACCATTAGGTATTTATAATGTTATAGTATACCAACAACTTCCGTCTTGATCTCATGAAAAACTGTGGTTGAAGTTTTAAAAAAGGGGAAAACTCCTCAAAATATTTTGACCGAAATGCCGAAATTCTAAAGACATCTTCATTCGGTTCTTATATCAAATTGTATTTAGAGCTGGTTAAAACTGTAGAAAATGCCGAACGGACACACGAAGGAATTTACAAACAGTCGGACGTACAACTCAATACAGTCATTTGTCTGAAAAGATGCGCTGCCAGTTTATAGGTATAACAAATGATTGAACAAAAACTAGTTTTCGATAATCACATGTATTAAAACGTATATTGATATAATACCATGAACATCACAGGAATCATATTGAAAATTAGCACTTAACGTAAACTTTTTCATTAATTTACCCACGCGAAGCCTCCATTGTGCTTTGTGCGCGTTAAAAGAGACCGAACAACGTGACTCTAGAATACGGCGCAGTTCTTATACTAATGTTTCAATAGTATCACTCACCCTAACAATAATTAATAAATATACTTTAGGATTGTTTAATTAGTGTGCAACCTTAAAAATGGTGAATGAATCTTACTAAAACGTTAGTTGAACATGCAAAAAGAGAACTTATTCATAATTATTGTCGATTTGGATTCATAAAATTAGTTTTAAAAAAATCCAAAATAATGAAATCGAACAACAAATGGTAAAGGATTTGACTGTTCTGCGTATTTTATTTTGAAGTATCTGATTTGGATTCCTTTTTTTATTAATTTTTTTTTTCGAGAGGGAGCTTGGAATTTGGTTGATTTAGTAGTCGCATCAGAATGCATTTTTTTCCGTTGCTTGAATTGTCATAGAGCCGGTAAAGTTAGATTGTTTGAAATTCTCAAACATTTCATCATTGAGCCTATAGTCGAAGAATTATCTTCATTTGCCTTATTCGAGCTATTCATTATGAAATTATTGATCGTAGGCAAAGTACGTGCTATAACCCAGTTGTCATTAGTTCTCCATTACACAGACCAGAATGAACTTCGCTTCTACTATAGTCACCATCATAACACATCGCAATGGCCGAAATGCAAGAATTAATACGAAGATCTATGTGACATTGATGTAAGAAATGTTCACTAGTAAATCTAAAAATGCATCAGATGACATTTTTAATGCTGAAATAATAGTATATACGTCCATAGATGGATATACATATTTGAAAGAGTTTTGTTTGCTTCCTTGTAAAACTCTCTTAAAAACGGGAGAAATTTCAATAATGTAACAGCGGTGACGGTATGTTTATTTTCCAAATGTAAGGATGTTTTTGTTTCCTTTAAATACGATGTTTTATTTATTACAATGACTTTAGTGTTGCCTATTGATGCTGCCTTGTTCGTTAGAGATTAAATTATAGCGGGGATTTCTTTATTTACACTGTCCTGTTTTAATGGGTTGACAGTAGGGTTAGTTTGAGGTTTGGTGCACCCTAGAACCGGTTTAAACCCCCAGTGGCCTACTTTGCCACTGAGCGTTCCAAGGCGGTAGCCAACCCTTTTGTGTTTGTGATGTCGTTTGCATTTTTTATTACTTTTGCCTTTTCGTTTGTCTGTTTGCGTGTTTGTTTTTGTGTTGTGTGGTTGACTGTCGTCCTTGAATGCTGCTTTCCCTGTCCGATATTTTATCCTTCTTTATTGCTGTTTATTGGAGCAGAAGCACGTTCAAACAGCGGAAGCAGGAGCTTATTCTTCAGATTAATTCTTAGTTGCGATCATTAACATATGTGGTGTTTGTTATGGAGAAAGTAATGACAACTGGGTCATAAATTAAGAATTAAATTATTTCCAGAGGGTTTATATTGTCCCAGATCAATACCTGGTGGTGGGACCTGAAGTTAATCTATACCAAGGGCCGCAGGCTCGCGGTTTTGATGTGTTACTAGTCCCCAACACCAGGTTTTGATATTTTACAATATAAACCTGCTATTTTATTTCTTATGTAACATGAAGTTTTATGTATCATCAACACATTTTGTTGAGAGATTGCACAAAATACAAACAAATTCATATAGCTTTTTTCGGACCACTCCAATAACTAATCAACATTGGATATTTTAATAATCCATGTTAGATTAGCACTAGCAGATGACAAACACTTTCATAATTAAGATATTTATAAGGCAAATGAAGATACTGCATCGAGTACAGGCTAAGTGATGATATGTTCGAGAAGACAAGACTGAATATGAACTCGCTCGTAAAAATTGGAAACCACTAACTAGCTATCAAAAAAGTCTTACCTATAATGTGACCTATTCACCCTATATTTTGAACATGCTCACAGTGATGTATACAGTAGTAACTAGGTAAGTAAACTGTGCAATGATTTGGGTTTTCTATTCCGTCTGACAGGTCTACAAATGCATCAAAGGGCGCCTGAAAAGCCAAACGAAGGGAAAGAACAATCGTCAGCAAAATTAAAAGTAGAAGAATGTCGGAGTTTCGGAATAAGTTTCTTCCTTTATCCAGCACATATCGCATGCAGAGTCTGTTTATCCAAAACTTAATTGTTATCAAACCCATCATAGTTACTATCCTCGTCGCTGAAACAACATCTACAGTATTATTCCAAATAGTATTTAACTGCCGGAAATGACGTCTATGCTCAATGGAAGATAATTGTTTTTTATGAAGCATATCTTCCATAAAAAGCAATGAATGATGGAATGGTTGGCATGGGGTAATAATAATTATCACGTGCTACAAGTTTAGAATTGTCCATCCTTCACTAATGTTGTAGAATCAAACGCAGTATATAAGAGTGAGAAACGAAGCTATCATAAACACAATTCAAAATGAATCCAGATATAGTAGTCATGGGTTATGATGATGTTATAACTAAAGGAGATCTTGACAATACCAGAGTATCTCTCAGCTTCAACAGTACATCGGATGACAGGTTAGTTGGACTATTTGTGTTATTATGGAGGACCTGTCACTTTGACAGTGATTACTCACATCACTATATATATACATCTTTTTAACATTAGCGTTTTGACCAAAATCTATCTTTTCATTTATGATTGTCTTTCGATTTGTTATTTAAAAAGAAAACTCAATGGCAGACAGGTACTTTTCCATCGAGTACGGGTACACCGAACCAGGTTAATACATGACAATTTTCTGCAAACAAACCTCTTGCCTTAATGAAACTTTAAACAAATGATTAGAAATGTACGCTTCGTTGAAAAAGTATGCTTACTTTTTAACTATTGTGTTTACATAAACAATACTTGTGCTATAAATAATCCATTTGGATCTGCACGCTACCTGTTATATGCTTAGCGTCAGCGCGGCGTATAGGGGATACAGTGTTATTAGTACACTGATATGTATTCGGCATAGTGGGTAAAGTTTAATTCTATTTCATTGATTTGATCGCGTAATTTTCTAAGTTGTAACGCTTCCGAATACTTCTTCATCTGTTTCAGTTTACGTTTTAATAAGCATATTCTACCATTAAAACATTATTCTATTTGTAATGGTAGATACAAAAGCTGAAATGGAAATGTAGTATTCACAAAACAAAGTTACCCTTAAACACACATTTAATACAAAAAACATTTAAAAGAAACAAAACAGTACAGGACACCAAAAAGATAAAAGACTTGACAGCATAGATATCCAATTGAAACGCGGTCAGTAGCAAAATGACCACTGCAAGTGTAATCTAAAGATATAAATACTTATTATGGCATGCTCTTTGAAGAGATATTACTTTCGGAGTTTCGGAATTCCATTCTTCATTTATCCAACAATTGTTAACAGTCGTAAGTGTAATTTTCATACCTGGTCCCACTACCCTGCTAATACGTATATGAGATAATACGTGTGGTATATTAGCTGTCTCACTGGTCCTCACATCCTTGCTATCACTCTCGGTATTATATCTCAGAGACAATTGGGGTCATTTATGTATATCTAATCCAAACTTTCGTTTATCGTATGCCTTCAGTACACACTTTTCAACACCGGTAACCATTCTAGACAGGTTTATGTGATACGTGTATATCAAAATTTCTAAAATGTGTTATACGCCGCTGGACATGGAATTATGACAGTAAAATTAGCATGTCCACCGCCATATGCATGCCATCTTCGGGAAGGTTACAATTATGTACTATTGATTTATGAATATTGAGTTCTGCTCAACCCGGGGATAGAGGGCGTGAACGGTAGCAAGCATATTTCACTACCATTCATGAACAGTTCCAATCAAACCGAGACTGCAATATTTCGTATTTATCGTGTTCGGCCGTTTCCAAAGGTCCACTCTCATACTCTTTTATCAAGCACTTTAACAAAAAGCTAGTTTAACATGTTCAAAACTTTACTCAAGAGTTTCAGGACAATTTAATTAAAGTTTTAAATGTAGCAACATTCCAAAATTAAATTCGAAAAATCACGCATGGATATACTCCAGTATGTACTTATTACAACTTTACTGTATTTGTGTGAGACGTTTTGGAGATATATTGTCAATGCAGCATTTTGTAGAATGACTAGGTAGATGCTTGACACAAGACACCTGATAATGATTGTTTTAATTTTACATAAATCTGGAGCATGATACTAATAATGTTTATTTTTTTTTTTTTTAATGTTTATAGAGGGTCTCTCACTTTGCGCAGAGATTATAGACATACTATTGTTTATTACAACTATTATTACAATTATTATTTTAAATACTGTAAAAGTAGATATTAAAATCGAACAGGAAAAGTAGCATTCAAGGACGACAGTCAACCACAAACGCACAAAGAAACAAAGAACAACTATATATTAAGATGAAAAAAGGGCAAAATAAGACATCACAATCACACAAGGGTTAGCAATGGGGCTACCGCCTTGGAACAGTCAGTGGCACAAAAAACCGCTCTGGGTTTAAACCAGATTCTAGGGTGCACCAAACCTCGCACTTACCCTACTGTCATCCCAATGAAACGGGCCAGTGTAAATAAAGAAATCCCCGCCATGAACTATTCTCTAACCAACAAAGCAGCATTAATAGGCATTATAAGTAAAACACAAAGATGATCGTGTATATATAAACAGCCTAGAAAGCCACAAAGAAGGTAGTCAATGTCTTGGCAGAAGACAGAGCAACAAGAGAATAAACCATTGAGGGCACGACATCAAACGTCACCGTCCTTTTGGGCTTTAGGTAGACGTCATCATAGGGCCCACAGCCTATCCGATCATTGCATAATTAAAGAGGAAAGCATAGTGGCGAACTGTAAATGGTCCACCACCAAACAGGCAGTGCTTTGCAAAATCATAGGGTCATAACCTCTTTTGATTAACCGTTTAACAAATGTCACAAAGATAGTATGAAAGTGATCATGACCAAGGATCTTACAAAGTTTGTAAGTCACGTCACCATATAAGTCAGGTTGTGATAGTCCATGTCGCAGAAGAGTTCTTAATTTACTTTTATAGTTGGAAAGAAGAGCAGGGTTACGGCAATACAATTTTGTAAAGGTTTTACGAAGTTTATGGTAATGGTAGCCCTGATGGAGTAGCTTTTTAGTTATACAAAGATTACGCCTATTGAAGTCTTCAATTCGAGTACAAGCTCTAGAAAAATGAATAAGTTGAGACACATAGACCCCATAAAAAGTTGCTCGGGAGCATCCCCATCTGAATGGGAATAATGAACAATATTAAAATTAAAATCATCTCTTTTGTCATAGATTTTACTAATTATATCGCCATTGTCAATAGAGAGATGTATATCAAGGAAAACAGCGGCATTGTCAGAATGTTAGCTTTGTTGAGTTGAAGTTCCTTATGATAGATATTATTAACTATAGTAGAAAAGAAAGGATTGTCAATATTTAATATGTCATCCAAATACCGAGAGGTGTCATTAAAGGCTTCAATTACATCTGCCTGAGTATCGGAAGAAAGACTCAACATGAAATCTCTTTCATTACAATACAAGAACAAAACCCATTGGGATACCAACAATTTGTCTATAAACGAGTGGTAGTTCCATACCTGACGAAAATATTATCTAATAGAAAAAATGAGTGCTTCACAAACTTCTTGCCAAGTCCACATAGTGTAATTGTTTAAACTGCCGGTAATAAAAAATGCTTGGATATTATTACAGTCAAAAAATGTTTTTTCTCTAGCGAGAGTTTTTTGAATAAGAGCAATACGCTTGTCTTTGATAAGGTGATGTGGTAAGTTGTATATAGTGTAGAGAAGTCATAAGTACTTAAAGATGAAACTTGACGTTTATTACAAATTGTATCAAGAACGACTCCTGAATTTATAATAGACCAAAATAAATTAATAGTTTTCATAAGTTCTAGCACAATATTGTTTATTGTTTAACTTCAATTAAAATATCGTTAGATCATGCTTTGAATTAGTTCCCTTTGGTATTTTATTGTTCTTTTAAACAGTATCAGTATTTAATAGTAACTGACCGAAGGGATACGTACAATATATATATGCAATATATCAATACTCATAAATACTGAAAATAGTATCCTAGGTTTGTCTTCTCGTGGTTCCTAACTTTTTATATTAGTTATTTTTGAGTTTCATAATTTATTATTTAAATATATTTGACTATCATTAATGTCGTTAGAAAGATTTGGTGCACCTTATAACCCGCCAAATTGTGTTAGTATTTGACAGTATGCACAGTTGAATTGATGGTTATCATATTTGCATTTCTGCAACTGTTTAATGTATTCATTTTCTTTGCAGGTCGGTGAAGTTTTCGACATCGATGAAAGATTTCGGCGAAATATCATTCATGAAGCAACCAAAATCAGTCAGGGTAAGCACTTACGATACAGCTATGAGTGAACATAATTTTATGTCATAACATATATGTATACAATTGATATCTTCTCTTATCAAATAACTTGCGGTGTGGGAGTGGAATAACGCCATGATGTATTTATCATATTACTTAGTGAAATAAATATGCATATGAAGGTAGACTCATCTTTCGGTCCTTTCAGTTCAGCTCTGTGTGCGTCGGAATTGCCTCGACGATTTCCGTAATCTTTTATAATACCTTTTTATTAAAAGACACAAACCATGTTGAAGAAATAAAAATAAAAATAGATAATGTTTAAAATGAAATTCCGATACTATCTACAATTTAACATCAATGATCAATTATTTTTTGAGACGTTAATGCTAAAAATTAAAGGAAAAACGAATGCCTACTCAGCATATAAAAAGAAATTGGAAATAACTAAGGAAGAATGTGATTTGAAAGAAATAGATAAACTTGAAAAAAGAAAATGGCATTATTGATGTAATTTATACTGTAAACTATATTTAAACTCCGTAAAAAAAATAGAAGAGGACTCTATACGATCTAAAGCAAGATGGACAGATGAAGGGGAAAAGATTTCAAGTTAATTTTGCTATTTGGGAAATGAACTATGTCTCAAAACATATGAACTCTTTAATATCCAAATCGGGAGCTACTTTGAAAACACAAGAAGCATAGAATTGTGTTAAGTACTTCGAATTAGTGCAGGTTTCGATGTTTCTAATTCTAAAATATGGCAATTAAAAGTATTTTGATATCATGTTATACTAGTATTACCACTACAAATGCAATTGCAAAAGATATTTTCGAAATATTTAAGGTTAACGCTGAATTATAGTTATTTGAATTTCAAACTAGTTTCAATTAAAAGTGAGGTAATTTAGGATTATCCATCTTTCATTGTATTATAGGCAGAACATCTGCAATAAATGGGTTAAACTTGTATGTCTTTTTTTTGTATTATTTCCTACCAACTTTAAGAAGTTTATATCTTTAAGCGGACTTCGAGACATGATATGTGTTTATCAACACATATCATGTTTTGATATAAAGGGAGGATAACTCTCAGAATATGTAACAATTTAAACAAAATACTTATCACGAGACTATATTAAAATATATTTAAAATAAGAAAATTAGACACAAAAAAAGTGAGTAATAAGGAATTTTGTTCAGTGTATTTACTAAATGTGCATGTCCATTTTAAATCGCCGAGGGATTTAGCTATTTGGTTTTGATTTAAATAAGTATTTGCGATTGGAATAAATCGGCGTACGATTTACTAAATGTGCAATGATTTAATTTAATCTGCAAAACATCGCTAAATATGAACAATATTTATTAAATCACTACAGGATTTATCTCAAAGTTGTATTTATATAAATGTTTGTGATTCAAATAAATCGACGTTATATATACTAAATGTGAAACCATTTTATAAAATCATTCACTTCGATTTAGGTCCCGCCTGCGCATTATCAAAATATGTATGCGCGCGACTTAAAATTTATTTTGACTATTCTCATCAGAGCACGGGGCCTAAACCGTAGCATGCGCCTTTAATATATAGAACGTCTATATATTTAAATCGCAAACATTTATTTAAATCGAAAGCACTAATTTAAATGCAAATTCAGTACAAATGGTGGATTTGATAAATCCTCATGCATGTAGTATACCGAACATCTAATTATTTAAATGGTGTCGATTTATATAAATATATAGCATTCCAAACTAAATTTGGGGCTAGTCAAAATGTTGTTTTTACCAACGCCAATACTACTTCGCCCTTTATGATACGTAGACATGTTTGTGCAAATAAACATATGTGTCACCCTTGCTCCAAAACATACACATTACGTGGTCCCACCTTAATTCCATTAAGTGACGGGAAAGCTTATATTAGCAGGATTTTATAACGGATATTTCAACAATAAAACACGTTTAAAAACATATTTTACTGAAAACTTGTGATAACCGGTTTGAAATTACCGATTCAATGTTTTAATTTTACAATATGCAACTTTTCAAGCCGAAATTAAGGGTTTATTTCATACCCCAGCCAACCCCATTTTCGCTTCTTGGAGAGAGGGTTAGATGGGGTATGAAAGTTAATACTCGGACCACGTAATGAAGAGCTTGTCTGGCCTCAGCACCATTAACATGTTGGACAGTAATAACAAAGAAAGTCACGTTGATTTCTGAATCAAAGAAATTGATTATCATGTGCCTAAACTCATCTATGAAATGATGTATACTGGATACAATAATAATAATAATAATAATAATAATAAATTCTTTATTTCACGAAGGTGCAACTCATCAAGATTGTACACAAATTGCACAACACTTATCTTCCATGAGGCCATCTAATAACAACAGCAACAATACTAATAAACAATAGCAAGTGAATATATGCACATAACATTAATACTATGTTACAAGCTGGTATACAAAAAAAGTACTCACTATTAACACAACTTAATTTCAGTAGAACACCTGTTATCTTGAAATAGATATAGTTTATAATTGAATTTGAAAGCATAAGTAGAAACAGAAGTCCGGAAATTTTTTGGGATTGAATTCCAAGTCGGCATGACAACATAGGTAAACTATTGTTTTCAATATTTGGATTTAGGTCTAGGATGTCTAATGTCATGTTTAGTGCATGATCTTAAATTATGTCTGTTATTTTCAGAAAAAGTTATTAATTTACTAATGTATATTCGTGTTATATTGTGAATTGCTTTATAAACTAAAACAACTACTTGAAATTTACATTTTTTTTTAAATGACATCTAATTTAACTCATTAAAAAGATTTGCTGAAGGTGTATGTAAAGGTTTTATCAAAATCCAGCGTGCAGTGCTTTTTTTTATAAAGTAACAACCTTTGTAAAATTTGATTTAGTACAATTACTCCAGAGGATAGAACTATAATTAAATATTGGAACTAAATATGCATTATATAATAGCTATTTCATATCAAGAATCAAATATTTAGATATTCGTCTTAAACGAGTGAATTTACTCGATATATGATTGCTTATCTGAACATCCCACTTTAGAGGTTGATTTATTCTCAGAAGTTTTTGAGAATATACTGATTTTATCAGGCAATTATCATCGAAAACGTGAGTGGTTTATTTTATATTTTGAACCTAATAGCATACATGTTGTTTTTGTTTTTGTAGGATTTATAAGCATGTTATTTATAGTGCACCATTAATCTGTGTTATTTAAGTCTGTTTGTTATTTACTCTCAGTGGATGATACATCCAGACCTGTTTTATGTAGCACGGAGTCATAGGCATACATATCAACTGAAGCTTCTTTGGAAGTTGAGGGCAGATCATTTACATAAATCAAGAATAAAAGTGGTCTTAGGGTCATCGGACCGGAAAAAATACACATAAATATTTAGGCACTCAGCGGGTTTGAACTCGGAACGATTGCATGTGAAACGGGCTGTCTACCGATAAAAGCAAACTCTCCGGCGAGACAGTAGTAATGCGCTTATAAACTTATCTATTTACATACCCCACAACGGAGTTCTATTACACCTGATGCTGTCCAACTCTGACTACTTGTGTCCTGTTAGACATATATGACTGAACCAACGTATTGAAAAAGGCGACAAATGTGTTACAAATGCAATTTGTATAATAGTATATCATGAAAAACCATATCAAAAGCCTTTCTCATGTCACTTAAAACACTGCGAACAAAGTTTCCAGAATAAATGTGTTTCAGCCAACTATCAACCAGGCAAATAAGAGCTGTTTGGGAGAATGATTTTTACGAAATCCAGATTGAGCCGAGTGAAAAATATGAAATTGTTGAAAGAAAGAGTGCAGTTGCGCAGCAAAATATTCCTCGAAGATTTTGGAAATTGTTTGTAATAATGAGATAGGTTTTTAATTGTTCGGGTCATCTTTGGCCCATTTTTTGTGTATAGGTAACACGCATGCTTTTTTTAGCTGATCAGAAAATATGCCTTGATCCATTCATTTATTAATGATTGAAGTGATAGCATTAATGATGCAATCCGATGCTGTTTTTATAATACGAGGTCCAATACCACATATACCCGTTGCTTTATTGATATCTAACATCATCGAGGTGTAAACTATTTTATATATTGCCTGTTTAATGTATTATCAATACGTTTTTTTAATTCAGCTATGTATTTGCATATAGTGGAATTTTGTTTATTGTATTAGCAATATTAACAAAGTGGTCATTTAGAGCGTCAGCGTTTCATTATCTTACAAACCATCGTCTTTATTTAAGAAGTCGAAATCCAGCGTTCAGACAGCTACATTTAGCGCACTGAAGAAAGAGTACCACCGACATATAACGCCATTCAACTATACATCTAATGCTTGCCAACCTGACATCATTAAGCACTTGCATGCACAAATCATTGGTAACTTCATTATCACACTTTGTAAGTATGATACTTGAAGGTATGCCAATAAGCTGTATATTTACATTTGGAAATAGAAATAGATTAAGATTTTAACATCATAACTATAAAGAAATATAAAATGATCGGACAGGGAAAGTAGCATTCAAGGAGGACAGTCAACTACAAAACACAGAAACAAACACGCAAACAGACAAACAAGAAGGCAAAAGTAAAAGTAAATGCACACGAAATCACAAACACAAAAGGGTTGACAATAGGTCTACCGCCTTGGAACGGTCAGTGGCAAAGTAGGCCACTTAGGGGTTTAAACCGGTTCTAGGGTGCCCCAAACCTAACACTTACCCTACTTCATTCATCCCATTAAAACAGGACAGTGTAAATAAAGAAATCCCCGCCATGATCTAATCTCTAATCAACAAGCCAGCATCAATAGGCAATATAAGTAAAACACAAATATGATCGTGCAAATATAATACAACAAAATTTATAGCCTAGAAAGCCACAATGAAGGTACTCAGTGACTTGGCAGAAGCCAGAGCAACAAGAGAATAAACCATTAAGGGCGCGACAAGAAAGATCATAGACAAACTTCAAACGAAACCGTCCCAATGGGCTTTAGGTAGGCGTCATCATAGGGTCCACAGCCTGTCCGGTCATCGTATAATTAAAGAGGAAAGCATAGTGGCCAGCTATAAAAGGGTCAACCACCAAGCATGCAGTACGCTGCAAAATGATAGGATCATAACCTCTTTTGATAAACTTTTTAACAAGTTTAACAGAGATAGTATGAAAGTGATCATGACCAAGAATCTGACGAAGTTTATAAATCACACCCAACTTGCAATCACGATATCTTCTAAACAATCCATTGTTTACATTTTTTGACATGCATGGTCCATCAATTCAATTGAAAAGAAACCGCCATATGTCGCGCATGCAGATCGACATAAACATGTCATAGCCAGCGCGTTTCCCATACATTGAGTAAGTAATAACACTACTGTTTTGTAGTCAGGGCGACGTTTTACAGCCGTCATACAGCACAATACAAACGTTAGTGTTAATGTCAATAAATACACGGCTTGGTAATCAGTGGAGACACCTCTGTCTGGAGGTATATGCAAAAGAGCTCCATCGCCATTTTCGAGGTAGTTCCAACGCCAACAATAAAATAAGCGAAGTGGAAACGCTTTGCTATTTTTTCGTTATTTCTTTTTATATTTGCCTTGATTTGCAAAATCCGTGAATACAGTTTGATGTGGTTTGTTTTAAGCTTCGCACATAGCCAAAACAATTTCTCCATATATGCCTAATTTGACGCCAGGGACTTTTAGCCCGTTAGAAATTTGCAGTTTTTTTCGTCGCCACCGAGGCTTTTACCCATTATTTTGCCTATTTATGTTACATATCGACATGAAACTACCAAATAACCCCCAGTTTGTGTCCATATATTGCCTGTTGACAAACTAATAACACTGAGAATGACACGGGGCGAGAACTATGCGATGTCGTAAAAGAGATAGCTTCAATGCCAGAGAGATAGTTCCAGTGCTGTGGAGCCCAATGACAACTTATGAGAATGTCATTTCTTACGAAATTGCTCTTTGTTAAAACACAGTTTACATTCAAAACCTATCGTTTGCATGAATTTCCTATCCGTTTTTGTGTCTGTAATATGTACTCACTCACCCCGGTGTTCAACATCAGAAACTGTCGTTGTATGTTCTCCTGACAAAGACGTACTGTTCCTGTTTGTAAAAAATGATTCAGGAAACAACCGTATGTGATGTTTGGCACTGGGATGATTAACAAAAGGAGAAGGTTGCGTGTGAAACAAACTGTATCGGTTAAGTGGTCTGATATTTACCCTTTGCTACCCTCACTACATTGAGTCACAGGCTGTGATACAACCGGTGGCTTTGTACGGAGAGTCCCAATGAAGATGATTAAAAAGCACAAAGAGGTGTGCCAAATCTGAATTGCTCGTACAGCAGCATGAATGCTCGGATGACCCCAGTACACGGATGACAACAAATACGTTTTCAAAAAATTAATAGGCCACATCTCCAACATGTTGAAACCTACATTAAAAATGACATGAAATTATTGCTGTCGTGTCACTTTTCTAAAATCTTGAATTGAACATGTAAACTTCCTATAGTTTCTGTGGCGCCATACTGACCAACATTATCCAGACCTACCAGACGCAGAAACAAATGGGAGAAGACCGAATGATTTAATTTGACTGGACTATTGGTGATATTGCGTCACAGCAATTGGTTGACATCAAGTTCAAGAGAGAAGAAAGCGATGTATTGCAGGAATATATGGAAGCCAACAACGTGATTGATATTGTGTTTGAAGAAAGTGATGACAATGAATAGAGGAATCATGAGCTCAACTGATGTAATATATTTCCAAGAAAACACTATATTGCTTAATACATAATAATATCAATATATCATATATATAGAGCTAAACATTAATATTTTTGTTAGTAACGTAAGCAACGTTTAATACATTTTTTTAAATATGTTGACATTGCTTAGTTCGTTTACATTTGATAAGTGTATGAATACATTAGCAATTAAAATTTGCATATAATTTGCTATTTTTCTTTGAATTTGGTAACGTAAAAAAATACGAAAGAGTCGTGTAAATTATATGCAAACTTCATTTCGTTCAGTGTCTGTCTTAGTCGGAGCAGTATATAAAAAGACATGGATATACACATTGTTTTTGTATTTGAAACTGATATGTCGTATTTAAATAAATGATGTAAACTTAATTGGTAACGTAAGAAACGTGTAAGCATTGACTCAATTTTATATCTATTTTGTCGTTGGTGTTACCATCGATGATGTCTAAAGGAATGTTGTAATAACATCTGTATTAGTTACATGGCTGATGTTTTTTTAGATTGCTGGTAACATAATGAAAATACCTCCACAGTATCCTCGTAAGAGGGTGTTGGAGTATGTGAAGAAATTTTTTAATAGAAAATGATTAAAACAACGAACAAAGTAAGCGACAATACAAGAAGCAAACATTGTTCATATCATGGATACGTATGTCTGTAGTAATCTATAAGTTTTGGAATCATTTTAGGACATAAAATATTTAGTGTTTCCAAATTTCTTAAATAAACACCTTCATTCAACAAGGCAACGTAAATTACGGTAAAGCAGGCTAAACAACGCAGTTATCCACGGTATAAACATTCAATGAAGCAAAGTTTTGTATTTGAAAAGCATAAATAATGTTCTGAATGAACTGTTACAATCAATGATGTCTAATAGAACCTTTCAAAACATACGTAATAGTTTATCGGATGTTGTTTTTTTCCTAACTTAATTTTACAACAATTTAATGAATAAACTCAAATTTAAATTTAAAAAATCACTCATGGATATTCACAAGTATATCTATATCGATAATTATGATTGTTATTTTAGAAAAATTCCATTCCAATGTATCCGTATTAAATGGATTTATCGAGATAAAGGATGAATCTTGCTATGGTTGATATTGATTGATACATTACCAATATGATTTCTTGAATGTATTACGTGGTCCGAGTATTAACTTTCATACCCTATCCAACCCTTTCTCCTAGAAGGGACAACGGGGTTGGCTTGGGTATGAAATAACATCTTAATTACGGCTTAAACAGTTTGCAAAATTGTAAAATTAAAACATTTAATAGGTACTTTTAAACAGGTTACCGCATTGTTTTAGTAAAACATGTTTTTAAACGTGTTTTATTGTCCAAATATATGTTATAAAATCCTGCTAATATAAGCTTTCCCTTTGCTTAATCGAATTAAGGCGGGACCATGTAATGGCGATTCCATTTCATGCAACCTACATTGCTCTTGTCTGCTGTACATGCAACTATCTTGTGCATGCACACGATAAGCTTTTGTGCAGACAGCATGCGGACCCGAACTCACTTTCTACTTGAAAGAAGTCAATTCTTAACATTATAAATACCCGTTATAACCTGTATAATGGTAACACCGCTTTACTTCCTCCGATACCTAGATTTTCGTTTCATAATTTAGAAACAGGAATTAAAAAAATTCATAATAAATTTGGTTTTGGCCAATATTGTTTTTTTGGAACTCTGGAGCACTAATTCGTATACTCAAGTTCAATATACGGAGAATAATGCTGTTTCCACGCATATCACTCGGTGCACCACTATCCAACTATGTACTGGATCCCTATTACATAAAAAGTAGATATAACAGTCTAAAGGAATGCAGCATTCAAGGACCAGTCAACCAAATGCACGCACAGAAACAAACAAAATGTTTAGAGATGACTACACAAACAAAAGGATTGACAATAGTGCTACCGACTTGAACGGTCAGTGGCAAAAAGAACCGCTGGGGGTTAACCTTATCAAGCCCGTTTCATTTCAAATTCTAGTGCCTGCATCACTACAAACGTCTTCAAACTTTTAACGTCTTGTCTTACTGCTGTTAAAGATCTCGTTAAACAAATATTGTGCTAAATCTTATTACAACTCTGGGATTATATTTTTTTGGGGTCAATTAAACATTTAGGAGACGTTTTTGATAAATGTTTCAATAAACGTCAATTTCATTGATAAGTACTTATTACTTTTCACCACTATATACAACCTTACCACATCGCCTGTAACAATATTAAGCGTGTATCACACTATGTGGACTTGACAAGCAGTTTGTGAAGAACTCATTTTACTATTAGAAACTATTTTCGTCTGGTATGGAACAACCGTTTATAGAATAATTGTTGATATCCCCAATGGGTACGAACTGTGCACATCGTGTCGCAGGTTTGTTCTGTTCTTATATTGCTATGCTGACTTGTTTGTTAGAGATGTCATGTTGTCAATAAAGCTAACATTTCTGCTACTGCCGCTTACTTTCTTGATTTACATCTGGTGAATGATGAAATATTTAGTAACATTTATGACAAGAGAGATGATTTAATTCTGATATTGTTAATTATCCCCAACTTAGATAGGGATATTTCCCAAATTGGTTCTATGGGGTCTATGTTTCTCAACTTATTCGTTTCTCTAGAGCTTGTAGTTGTGTTGTGTTGCTTTGTTGCTTTCTAGCCTTCTCATTTGTCTGTTTGCGTGTTTTGTGTTTGACTGTCGTCATTGAATACTACTTACCCTGTCCGATTTTTATATCTTTCTTTTCTTTCTAGGTTTTTGTTATTTATATTCATATATACATGACTATGTATGTGTTGTTATATTTATATTGGCTATTAATGATGCCTTGTTTGTTAGAGAATATAAATATCTTTGTTTCAACTGTTCCGTTTACTGAAATGACAATAGTGTAAGAGTGAGGTTTGTTTAAACATCAGCTGCCTTTTTTGACACTAACCGTTCCAAGGCGTTAGCCCTATTGTCAAGCCTTTTATGTTTGTGATTATTGTTTGTTTTTGTGCATGTTGTTGGTTGATTATGGTCATTGAATGCTACATTTCCTGTTCGACTTTTATATCTACTTTTATTTGTATTTTTCAGAATCCAGTGTCACACCGAATAGTTGAGAAACGTAGACGAGATCGCATGAATAACTGCCTCGCAGATTTGAGTAATCTTATCCCAGCGAACAGGTAAAGGCTTTGCTATAAGAAATAGCATTATATTTTAAAACTTGAAGTTCCTTTGCAACACCAACACTTTAATTATGTTTATATGATTAATTTCATTGACGTTTCGGAGCAGTGCCTTTCTCAAGATGAATGCAATCAACAAACATTAAACAATAAATACCGGATTTTATAAAAGGTGAAATTTGGTTCAAATGATAAAACATATATTAACCTGGATTACATAACCTATGATGAGAATTCTTTGACTTTAAACCAGTTCTATTATAATGTGTCCCCGGTTTAACGACCATTTCGTGAAATCCCCAAAAGTATGCTCTTCATGAATAGAGATCTTAATGGCAGTAACACATATTATTTATGATTTTTTAACCATGCTTAGTGTAGGAACCGCTCCAAGGATAATAAAACATCATGGGACAGGTCGTGACAATGTATTTAATGATAATGACTTTGACATAGTAATTGATAAAACAACAAATATAATAAACATTCCTTACTGTACTAAATATAAAAAGGCTATTGCACTGCACGTATACAATGTTGACCGTTAGTAGTTAATGCAAGCCATATCATATTCAGAGCCATGTTAGCTAGGGATCAAAATGGTCGGATGTGGACAGAGTGGACAAAAACACCAAACTCTCTGTGATAGTAGTTGGTAGTCTAACTTTAAAATCGAAAAGGGTCCTCAAGGTCACAGGTCCTATTGTTACAATTTGTATCACATTTCAAAATGGCCGCCATCCAAATGCTTCACTACATCAATATATTATTAATTATGGCCTAACCCCGAGAAGATTTACACAGAAATGTTTTATTTTGTTTTGGACTTAGATGTAATCTCCTCTATAATATATTAAATGTCCCCCCTCCCACCATGTTAAATATTATTAGCACACTGCAAAATGACCGCCATCCAAATGCTTAAATATAGCAATATATTCTTAATTATGGCTTAACCAAAAAAAGACAATTTACACAGAAGTGTTTCGTTCATTTTTGGCTTAGATTTAAGCTGCTCTGTAATATAATATATGTCCACACCCCACCCCAACCAGCCGCACCCCACCCTATTTTACTATGTTAATCACATTTCAAAATGGCCGTCATCCAAATGCTTAAATATAGCAATATATTCCTTATTATGGCTGTGTGGCGGCCGTAAAAAGTCTGCCGACTGTAAATCAATAGTTTTATTACTTACTGGTCCTTTGGGATCATCAATCTCGTTGTGGCTTTAAAGTAGAATATCGCTTAAGCCTGTGCCAGGCGGCACTATGCATTACCTCTCATGAACAGACTCAATACAAACCGAGTTTGCAATTTGTATCTCTTGTTTGTGTTGGTTGCTTCCAAGGGATCCCATTTTTAGTATTTATTGACATTTACACTAGCGTTTGTTTAGTGCTGTGTGGCAGCCGTAAAAAGTAGCTCCGACTACAAATCAGTTGTGTTATTACTTACTGGTCCTTTGAGATCATCAAGCCCTATCTGTGTGGCTTTAAAGTAGAATATCGCTTATGACGGTGCCAGGCGGCGTGAGCGGTGTTGTACTATGCATTACCTCTCATGAACAGACTCAATAAAAACCGAGTCTTCTACTTGTATCTCTTATTTGTGTTGGTTGCTTCCAAGGGATCCACTTTTTTTATTATCCCAAAGACCATTTACACGGATATGTTTTATTTCGTTTTTGGTTTAGATTTAAGCTCCTCTATAATATATTAAACGTTTTGTTTTTTGTTTAGGTTAAGACTCCTATTTAGCATATTACAAGTCATTCTTCCAGATTGCATTATGATACATCTGTGATGCGGATAAGTATTCGCCCAAATATTTACAGAACATAGGACAGCTGTCTTCAAGTTTCCCACATCCATACAGTCTCATACAGGCCATACTTATGTAACACGTAAGAGTGTTCAGGACATAGAGGAAGATGGCTCAAATTACCCACAACCATACAATGTTACATGTTACATGTACGGATATACCTCATGTATTGTACGGAACAGAGAAGCAGTTTCTTCAAGTCACACAAACAGTCATACATGTCATGTTAACATGTAAACATGCGTATGTGTTGCACGAAACATAGATGCACAAAGCTGCAAGTTGCCCATACCTACTTAAGTTACAGAACGTACATATTGTTCAAAGGAAACTAGTGACAGTGGGCTATAAGTTGCCCTAACACAAACATATATAGGATATACATATCAGTTAGCACACATAGATATACCCGCATAGTGTACGGAAAAAGAGGCAGTGGACTTCAAGTTCTCCACATGTATCCGTAACACATATGAAGAACATAAATGCAGAGGGATTCAAGTTGCGCACACACGTATATTGTACAGAACGTACAATCCATACCATTCACATAATGTCAGAAGGCTTTAAGCTACTCACATGTAAATATACACCCACATATTGTACAGACGAACATATAGAGTCATAAGGCTTCAAGTGGCTCGCACTCATACACATACAGGTCATACCTGTAATGTTACACGGAGGTCCATACCCCATATTGTACAGACGAACATATAGAATCAGAAGGCTTCAAGTAGCTAACACTCATACAGATACAAGCCATAACTGCAATGTTACAAGTAAGTACACACCAACCCATTGTAAAGAACCTAGAGTAGCGAGCTTTAAATTACCCATTCCCACACAGATTCAGGCCATACCTGTCATGATACACGTAAGAACACACCAAAATATTTGTACAGAACATAGAAACAGCAGGTTTCAATATAAACACATCCATACATGTACAGGCCACACCTGTCGCAAGACCGCACCCAAGATGGTTATATCTTATATCTAACGTTCCCGTCTTATAAAAGGATTTAAACAAACCCACAGTCATAACGGAAACTAATACAAATATGTTTTTATTGAATTATTGCAGAAATCAGCAGTTTGATCTTTTTTGAAAAATACCCACATGTATCTCTTTATTGATTGATTGATTGATTCTTTGATTGATTTATTTAATTAATTAGATGAAAGTTATTATTACACCGAGTGTGATATAGGAAATTAGGGATATTTTGACATTCCATAATAATAAATAAAATAATGAATAAGCTTTTAAAATAAATGTTTATTACAGAAGAAAACAACATTTTAGTTATATTTTGACCCTAACAAATACATTTAGGGATTCACCTCTGTGGAGGATATATATGGGTATTTTGGCCAAAAATATGGAAAAAAAAGTAAAAACACACACTAAACTGCTAATGACTCTTTTAAAAAAAAGATGAAATGTATAAAATATCATTATATTTAATATAGTAAAAGAAAATAAGAGATATGTTAAAGAAATAATGTTTTTTATTGAAATATTCAAGGAATAAGCATATTTTTTTACTCTTTTTTTCCGTATTTTTGGCCAAAAGACCAATATTTATTCCTTTATATATTTATTATTTCATAGGAAAATATCATTAGACTTAAACGGGTAAATAACATAATGAATTTGAGGATTTGAGGAAAGTGTTGTGCTTTTGTTCTGCGTGTCTAGATTGGGTCCTAAACCTGGGTATTTGTCCTAGCTATGTATTTACGTTTCTGAATTTTAGCTTCTTTAACAGTATGTCCAGATCATAGCTTTTCTATATTACAATTCAACAAGTTTAGTTTTTCTTTTAATCTATTAACATTATCATATCTCTTGCACCGAGGTTGAAGATTTAAATATATACTTAAAAAGCAAACAGATTTCATTATCGAAAAATGATGAACAGAATTGAATATCAATGAAAGGTACAATTACAATGACTTGATAAAACTTGCCAGTATTCAAATTTATTATATACCTATCAATATTTATATACATAGTACCCTCATTTTCTTACAGTGGAATCCTAAAACCTGTATCACCTCTAGAGGTTTTCTGAAACCGTATCAGTATGCTACTAAAAATAGATTCCGTATCACTATCCTACTTAAAATAGACCAGGGAAATTCCTAATAATTTACACCAATTTGCACGAGAACGTCAAGACGACGTTGCGTCAAAAAAAACAAAAAAAACTATGTCACACCAATGAACTTTAACTTGTAAGCTGTTGCTACACTCCCAAATATAGTATAGTAAGAAACACCCAGTTCCCTTCCAAGCTTTATCCAAACATAAGCCTTGAAACATTTAGAAACCTTTTTTATTGCAAACGTATGCAACACAAATATTTCTAATTTTTAATCATATTTAGGAGGTATATAATAAAAGGATTATTACTAGCTCCGCCTTTCGTGAGCTCCTTGATCTGTCATTTACCTACTCGAGGTGATACAAACTTCAAGAACACGCTACTCTAGTAATCATGAATTCTATTTTTGTATTTAATTGCTACCTTTAAGAACACACGTTAATGTACTGTGTCTTATCAATAATTACTCACATTTATATTTGTCGCCGAAGTGATAGAATATTTCAAGCAAACAAAGCTTATTCAAGTTATTTTTAGTATCAAGCAAGAAGTAAAAAGGTGAAATAAATTTAATTTTAGTCATTAGTTTGAAAAAATGTATTAAATATTGAACATTTGATGAAAGCTTTTGTATCCAGTTTAGCTGATTCGATATTTTTTATGTTAAAAAAAAACATTTTGCAATTGACCTTTAATTTAATATGACATAAAAAGACCATGTTGTATATGGTGGAAGTCTATTCAGTTAAGCTGTATATTGTTTATTAATTGGTTCTAACTTTCACATTTCAGTTCTGGTATTTTAATCAATTATGGAGGAAATTTGCAAAACATGGTGGGTGAACGGTGAATAACTCACCACTGTATGCTTTTTCCTCCCAAAACATGTGCAACGGTTTGTATTTATGCGAGGACTGTTCAACGTTGGATTAAAACATGTACTTTTTTGTATTATGGGTAACTGTATACTGTTATGTTGTTTATATAAATTAGAGCGACACTGCCAATATGTCATTAAGATATTTAGCTCCTCATTCGTTACATTATTATTATTAATAAACGGTTTGCAGTTTACTTAATTATATGCTCACAATTCAATTAAATTGTTAAACTTAATATTGTCCGTGTGTTTAATGAATATAAACCGCTATATTTCAGGGTCAAGGTCGTGTTGGAAAAGAAGAAATAATAAATATGGCAATCCAGCACATCAAAAACTTGACCAAGGAAATCAGTAGACATGGAGGTACGTTTTCACCACTGCATACTCTTCAATTTGGCATTTAATATATTTTTAATATATTAAATGTCCCATTGCATTAAGACAAAATATAAACGACCATATACAAGTTAGTATTTGCAATGAGCGGAGTTGTGAAAATATATTGAGTATCCGCAAACAGGATAAGTTTTCAGCTTGGCAATGCCACTGGCTTAAGACATATTTATGTCAATTACAAACCGTATACATGAAATACTATAAGCTTGTGAATAACCACCTGAAAGGTTTAATAGAAGGAAAAGATAGTCCTACATTTTCTGTTGGTAATTTCGTGTAATATTAACATTATGTTGTGATTTTTCAAGTCGAACAGGAATCGTAGTATAATCAGAACATAGTCCTCCTAAAACAAGACAAAATTAGAAACATAAATTTCAAACATTCTCTGTGGCCGGGAAGAAAATATAACGATATTGTTTAACTATTCTAAGCTAACATAACCATAAAAACATTACCAATATATTGCTACATCTTTCAGCGCTACAGTCCAGTATGCCTGACCGCTACTTGGGCTACAAAGAGTGCCAAGACGAAGTTATGCGTTCGCTTGTAGAGGTTGAGGGCTGGGACAAAATGGGTCAACTCTGTGACAGACTTATGGCTCATCTAGAACAACAAGGAAAAAAGTTCAGAATTATGAATGGTATGTTTCATGATATATTTATCAATTTATCTCGCAAAAAAAAAGTTGTTTTTAGTTTATACATTATGTAGTGTTTAATTACCAGTTTTTTTTTTAAAAATACGAGAAATACTTCCTGAGGGATAAAAATGTCCGGATATAAGGACGATTGGTGAAAGCACGAGGTTTTATATCGGAGCAATTTCTCTTCCGAATGACCATTTCAATGTTTTTAAACTATATATTACTTATTTTGTGATGATATACAAGAAAAAACTTGCTTTTTGTTCATTTCTTTCTTTCATTCTGTCAAGTAGTGCGCATTGATACATAATTGTATGACGTCTGGCAGCCCAAACACAAAGTCTAATAAATTACTGACATATGTAAACACACAGCAGAAGTTCAAGTTTAACTGGACAATTTACTATTTGTACAATATAGTTCATAATTTTTAATTCAGTTTTCTTTTTTGATATTTGATGTTGTTGGTGATTTATATTTAAATTACTGGGGTTTGTTTTGAATTTTTTTACAAACTGGGTCAAAACCAGATTTGTGGCTACTGAAAAATAAATATATCCAACTGGGTAATAACCAAGAAATACATTTCGATAATTAATCATTGATAATAACCTACACATCCTAATGATTTTAGCGATTATTTTGCTTTATTCTATCGCTTTTGTTCGTTGCTTCCGAAGGATTTGTTTCGTTGCTTCGAAGCATCCGCTTTTCTGTATTTATGGACATTTACATCCGCGTCCATTTAGTGGGGTATGGTGACAATAAATTACCTAAATTGCCTTAGTAGTTTTATTACTTTCCTTTGAGATATTGACTTTAAAATAAAATACCACTCATTCTAGGTTGCATTAGAAGTGTTCCATATTACATAATCTCTCGTGAACAGCTTCTTTTATTGTGTGTGTTCGTTCCGATGGACCATTTGTTCAGTATGTATTGATACATTTGGAGTAGATTAAGTATCACTGCAATGTCTTTAGAATGCGCAGTACTCATTACATTTTGCATTTATTATTACTTTTGCCTTCTTGTTTGTCTGTTTGCGTGTTTGTTTCTGTGTTTTGTGGTGGTTGACTGTCCTCCTTGAATGCTACTTTCCCTGTCCGATCTTTTTATATTTCTTTAACGTTTTTGTGGAAGTATACCATTACGTATATCAACGATACTGCAGTTATTACCATAACTGACTGTTAATACCCATATTTCTTATTAACAGATGAGTCAATAAATCAAATAGCCAAGGAAGAGCAATACAGAAATGCTGATGAGGAACAAAGTGTTTCCTCAATTAAAGTCATAACACCAGTATGCCCAGATTTCAAGGACTTCTACAGAGATACCACGTTTACCACGATGAAAATGCCACACATCGCGAGGAGTCATAGCTCATTGTCAAACAATATAAGTATGGAAACACCCGATTTGATACAAGGTGCATTAGAGTCATTCGCAAATGCTCAAGAAATGACGCGGGAACATTTAGAACGAGACAAACGCCAATGGACACTTCTCACAACGAAATACGACTCACCTATGGTAGAGGATTCTGGTCTATCCACAGGGTCGAACTCTGATTCTCACACAAACAAAAGTAGTGTGTACAAATTTAAGCACAACATTTCGAAGAGATTTTATCGAGATGAAAAGGAGTCAAGCGACAGATCATCGAGAAGTTCCAGAGACGAGAAACGCATGTTTGGTCATCTGTGTTCTCATCGCACGAGCAGCTCAGCCTCCACAAGGTATCCTACGTCAGAGAGCTTTTACATCAAAACAAGCAGTTATAATTCTGAGAATGACAATGGCATCAAGAAAACCAATGCCTCCGATCTGTTAGCCGGATTCGTGCTACATCCCAGTGGAACTCACTATTTACCACTGTCAGTACATCTTTCAGACATGCCAAATGACTTCTTTTCAGAAGCCCAGCAGGATCCACATTTATATCATCCTATAAATATACCGGTAGATTTTAGCGGAAAAACATGTCAACCATTTAGAAGGCAAGGCTCTGTATCCGCTAACAGTTCTGGTGAGAGTAGTTGTCCATCAGAAGCCGCCAACTTATGCAATAAACAACGAACACATTCAATTAGCAAAGCGCACCGGAAATCATAAATCATACTTAAAAATTACACAAATACCTATGCTAGGGAATTAAACATTTTATTGTTGTTATAAATGTAGTATTGTTGTTCAATTTCTTAAAGAAATTTAAAATGTCAAATCGAACAAGAAAGCCGATATGTCAGATTTAGGTAATATGCTGTGTTTATAATGTTATACATACGTGACTATTAAACACGTAATTGTACGAACATGCAATTAAAATACCCATAGTTGAATATACGCTAAGTTATTTTTAATTGGTCTTTCATAATAATGAGTGACCCCGGCATTGTTTCAGGTGCCATCTCGCTCATATCACTAGAGCAGTGGCAGAACAACTATAACGTGGCTCCAGCGTAAATGGAGTGTCTACAATAAAATTTGCAGCAACTTTTCAGTTCAGCGTGAGGAGGTACTAGGCCCTTTCTCCATATTTTATCTCGATGTACATGGAAAATGAACCTGGCATGTTCATTCCTGTTAGGCGCCATATAACCTTTCATGTGTTGGTGCGCCTTTAACTCCAATTCAATTCAATTCAATAATAATTCAATAATAATTCAATTCACAATGACGGCAATGAAGGCAATAACAAATGACTGGCACGTTACCAGACTGTTCGTAGCGCATAGGTAAAGGACAGAACGTAAGTAAAAAACATGGAATAGAGCGTAATTAAAATACATTTATCATAAACGTTCACTTGGACAGAGGGTAATATCAACACATTTAGTGTTGACGTTTACCTGGGACAGAAAAATATCAAAAAACACATTTAATTTAGAGGTATACCTGAACACGAGTAAAGCACATTTAGTTTATAAGCTCACCTGGCACAGAGAGTAATTAAAACACATTTAGTTTAGAGGTATATCTGAACAGAGCGTAATTAAACACATTCTGCTTTTTCCTGGGACAGAGCATAATTGAAACCCACTCAATTCAGACATAGACCAGAATATAGCGTAATTAAACACATTTAATTTAGACGTAAACCTGGGGCAGAGCGTAATTAAATCACATTTATTTCAGATGTACACCTGCGACAGATCATAATTAAAGCAACATAGTTTAGAATTAGACCTGAACAGAGCTAGTAAAACGCGTGTAATTTAGAGGTTCACATGGTACAATGGTACACATTATTATTAAAACACATTTAGTTAAGATGTAGACCTTAATAAAGCATAATTAAGCGTGTCTACAATTAATATAGACGTTCATTTGGGGCATAGCGCAATTAAATCACATTTAGGTTAGACGTATATCTGGACAGAGCGTAATTAAAACACCTTTAGTTAGATGTTTACAATCACATGGTAGTTATAAAAAGTAAAAGCAATATTTTGAATTTCCACATTTATGTTAATTGGACTTTTTTTTTTAATTGATGCGTTGAAATTCAGAATTATAAGTGGTTGATAAGTATGTTTACCTTGGACTTATATTTAATATTTCTTTAAATTACAAGGTAACTAATAAGTTTGTTTCAAAATACAAATCAAATATTTTAATCACTCAGTTCATACATATACTCCTTCGCAGTCAGCTAGAAGATCTTTAGGTCTTCTGATCGCTAAATCTAAATTATTCGGTGGTAAGCCAGCATATGTTTGTTTGTAAACTTGTTGATGCTACAGTGATGTTACATATGGAGCGGATATTTGGTGAACCTAAATAATTCCATTTAGAATAAAACAATCGGATATTTCCTGGGAACAACAAATGAGCAAACGCAGCAGTTGTCGGAGATCTTAGATTGAAACCAATGTTTTGCAGGCAAATTAAATGTATATCTGCATTGGTTAAGGCAGATTATGTTGCCAGACAGTAACGTTAGAAACTTAAAAAGGGGTCCCTTAATTACTGTTAAAATTGTTGTTATAGAGTGCATCGAATTGATGAAATTAGGATGTCAAGAATTAATACTTTGAATGTAAACTTTAATAAGAAAGAGTTTTAGATAAAGTGAATGCGGCTGGTTTATACATACATGTTAATGAGTGGAAGGACTGTGTTAATTCTGAACATGCAGATATTGGTACAGGTATAAAAAATTGAAAACTTCTATATACATTTTTAACAGAGCGATATTGTAATATTATTTCATTAAAAACTCACAGAGCGGCTTTTGCAAAATTCCGCCGTGGAACGGCTCCTATTTGCATTGAAACGGCTAGATACGACGTATTCCAGATGCTAAAATATTCTGTCTGTATTGTAATACTTCCGTTGAGAATGAATTACATGTGATAATTACAAGTTTCTTGTTTAATGTATTCGTGCAATTTTATATAGTCAAGCGTATGTGATTAACACGTTTGATTACACTGACGTTGAAAAATTGATATTTTCTTTTTTTCCAGTTCAAAAATTCATTCGCGATACTGCTAAAGCCTGTTTTAATATTTTTTACAAAAAATCTGACTTTGTCTGTATAAATAGACTATACGATTACGTGGTCCTGCCTTAATTCCATGTAGCGATCAGAAAGCTTATATTAGGAGGATTTTATAACGGATAATTCGACAATGAAACACGTTTAAAAACATTGTTTACTGAAAAAATGCGATAACCTCATTAAAATTACCTATTAAATGTTTAATTTAATAATATGCAAACTGTTTAAGCCGACATTAATGTTTTACTTCATACCCCCAGCCAACACCGTTTTCGCTTCTTGGAGAAGGGGTTGGATGGGGTATGAAAGTTAATACTCGGACCACGTAATACTATACGTAATATATGTAAATACCGGTACTGTTTCATATGTAAATAATGTGACAATTATTATTTGATGTGTGTATCAATGTAATTTTATCTTGAAAAGTGAACAGCTGTCGTCAGTTAGTTTATTAAAATTTGATCTGAGATAATAACAGATATTTAAAAGAAATGTTTACGCTTTTTCTATTATTGATTAAATATAACGTTTTAATACACTTTTAGATGTTGATCGTTATAGCTTTCATAACCTTCAAAGGTCTCGATTATCAATGGCGATACAAATGTTTCGATTTGCTAGAGCGTGTAATGATGTAATAGACTTCAATGATCGTAATCAAGTTATTACAAGTAAACTTCTTCAGCAGGGTTTTCGTTATCACAAACTACGTAGATCTTTCTTTAAATTCTACCGCCGCAACGAGGGCCTGCTGGAAAAGTACAACACCAACCTTAAAACACTTCTGCGACTAGGCATATCACAACCCTCATTTTATGGAGATGTGGTCTATAAACTTCGAAAGTTAAAGGGGTCTGACGGGTTTCCTGACCGCCATACAAATTTAATCAGGAAGTTCGTCAGAAAAGGATATAACCCCTTGGTTTTACAGCGCACTGCATGTTTAGTGCGATGACTGGACTACCTCTTGGGACTCTATGATTGTACCTACTGAAACCCCAACTAAACGAGGTGGGGGCATGAGCTTTCGTCCCTCGGGTTTTCTGGTCGTAACCTAGATTGGTTTTCTCTTTAGCTGCAACTACTATGGTTGTTCAGTACGATTCTGGATACATCCTGAGATGTTTATTATTTCGTATTTATATCTTTAGTTGGTTTCTCTGGATGTGGACTTTATTGTTAGAGATTTCCTTTTGATGGGATGTAGTTTTGTTAAAACTGTCTTGTCTATTTGGGCGCTGAAAACAGGATAATAGCGAAGATTGTGCGCATATAAAATCAAATCGATTCAAGCTAGCCTACTGACCGTTCCAAGTCGGCAAACCTGTCTTCACCACCCTTTCTGTTGTTTTTTGTCTCTTTCATTGTAGTTTTAAGTCCTTGTTTGCAGTGCAGTGCGGACCTAAGATGCCATTGCGTTCGGACGCTGTGGTTTCTATAGGACCCTATATATCATTATGTGTTTGAATATGTGATATACTCTGTTCATCTGTGTTAAATGCGTGTTTCATGCTAGCTTTAACACAATCATTGTCTACTATAATCCTATTCAATATTTATTTTTGTATAATTGAAAATATGCATTGTTTGTACTATGATGCGACAGAAATAAAGATATACACATTTATACTTGGATATAATATAATTAAACACATTTAGTTTAGACCTTCACCCAGGACAAAGCGTAATTAAAACATTTAGTTTATACTTCACTTACGGCAGAGCGTAATTAAAACTCATTTGGTTAAGATGTACATCTGAACAAACGTAATTCAACACATACAGTTTCAGACGTTCAGCTGTGGCAGAGCCTAATTTAAACGCATTTAGTTTAGATGTATACCTTAGTTGGAGCATAATTCAAATACGTCCATTTGTGACAGGTTATAGATATACACACTTTTAGTTTAGAGGTATATCTGAACGGCGCGTAATCAAACACATTTAGTTGAGGCGTACACCTGGGACAGAGCGTAATAAAAGCACATTTATTTTTAAATGTTACCTGGAGGGAGTGAAAACAAACCGCATCTAGTTTAGATGTATATCTGAACAGAGTATTTATTAATGAACACATTTAGTTTTTTCATTTTCACCAGTTACAAAAGGTCATTAAAACACATTTAGATAGATGTAAACTTGGACAGAGCTTTATTAAAACACATCTATGTCAGATGTATACCTGGATAGAACGTTTTTAAATCACATTTAGTTTATATGTATGCCTAGGACAGAGCGTAATTAAAACACATATAGATTAGATTATACCTGGACCTAGCGTTATTAAAACACTTTTAGTTTATATTTATACCTGGGATAGAACGTAACTAAACATTATATGGACAGAGCGTAATTAGGCAAATTTACTTTATATGTATACCGGGATAAAACGTAAATAAACACATTTATTTGAGATATATTCCTGGACATAGCCTAATAGAAACACATTTAGTTTATCTGTATACATGTACAGAGCCTTATTTATACACATTTAGTTCAGATGTATACCTGGACAAAGCGTTATTCAAACGTACTTAGTTGTATGCCAGTATAGAGCGTTTTGAAAACACATTTAGTTTAGTTGTATACCTGTACAGTTTGAAATTAAAACACATTGATTTGTTTACCTGTACAGGCCGTAACTAAAATACATTTAGTTTAGATGTATACCTGTACAGAGCGTTATTAAAACACATTTAGGCTAGATGTGTACCTGGAAAGAGCGTAATTAAACATATTTAGTTTACCTTGAACAGAAACACCTTTAGTTTCGATGCCAAACTTAAATCGCATTTAGTATTATTTGGCGGGTTAGTTTCTTTAAAGGCATGTTACTGTTGCTGTAATTATTAAAATCTTAGTATGTTTTTGTAATATATGACAATTGTATCTCTTCTTTTAGGCGTTACTTAGATGGTGCTTTAAGTACTGTTGAAATGCGCTGAATATTTAGCACCGTAACATTTCGAAAAGCTTTCTTTTGAGTCGATATGACGCACGCTGGTATGTTTTTGTCGTATGGTTTATCACTCTGTTATTCTTTTTTTTTTTTAAATATTGTCTACTTAATGTTTTATAATATGTACTTGAAGATTGTTATTAAAATATGTATAAAGGATATATTTTATACTTATAAATCACAGAACAATCATGATTCTTACCAGAACGCAAGATTAACAACGTCGTTGTCGCTGATAACGGTTTTGCTATTACTTGTGTATGCAATGCAAATGGACTTTTATTAACCAAGGGAAGTAACTTAGATCAACAGAAGTATAAAAGTCTATCAACTAACTCTTTCTTGTCCATCGATCTTGTGTGACAAAACTGCAGCTATGGCCATGTCACTTGCATCCGTGTCCAGAATGAAACTTTGTTGGAAGTCCGGATGGGCCAAAACTGGCGATTCAACCAATTTTTGTTTTAAAGTTGCAAATGCTTTTGAACAGCCTTCAGCAGTCCACTTAAACTGTTGTCCCTTTTCCGTCAGCTTATGCAAGGGTTTGGCTGTCTCTGTTAATTGAAAAATAAAACGTCGATAATAGCTGCAGAGACCAAGAAAGGAACTAACTTCCCGAACACAAATTGGTGTTGGCCAAGTTGGCACAGCTTCAGTCTTCTTTGGGTCCGTTTTGATACCATCAGCTGAAACAAAATTTCCAAGAAATTCGACTTCCTCAGCAAACAAATGACACTTTCTAGGTTTCAGTTTAAGAGCTGCCTCTTCGAACCTGTCAAATACAGCAATTAGATTTTGAACCATGTCTTCGAATGTGACGCCTGTTAATATAATGTCATCTAGGTATATTAAACATATCTGCCAATGAAGTCTCGCAAGAACTGTCTCCATGAGCCTTTCAAAAGTTGCTGGTGCGTTACAAAGCCCAAACGGCATTAATTTAAATTCAAAAAGTCCTCTTCGGTTTGTAAATGCCGTCTTTCCTCTATCGTCCTCATCTACCTCGACCTGCCAGTAGCCTGAATTCATGTCAAGACAGGAGAACCATTTATGACAAGCTAACTGGTCCAGTGAATCATCGACTCGAGGTAAAGGATATGCATCCTTTGTTGTTAGGTCATTCAAGCGCCTATAGTCTATGCAAAATCGTCTGGTTCCATCTATCTGACTGATAGATGGCTGTATAACGTCTTTTTGAAGCATCTCGTCAATGTGTGTTTCGACCTCAGAATTCATATGAACCGGAATTCGTCTCAAAGGTTGTTTCACTGGTTGTGCTGTACCGGTTGGTATTTTATGTTTGATTATTCAAGTTCGTCCAAGATCATCGTCACTTCTGGAAAATATGTCTGAATATTTAGAAAGTAGGTTTGCTACTTGCCTCTGCTGTTCAAGGTTCAAACTAACACATGTTCGGTCATACAGCTCGTTGAAATGGTCTGGTACTACTGATACCTTCTGGACACATTTGCCTTTAGTTTTCAGCTTTTGAACATCAGTCACTGAACTTGCAGTAGTAACATGAGTCCAAGGGTAAATTATTTAAGTTTCATTTGTGATGTTCATCATGCGCAGTGGAATTAGTTCACCCCTGCTAACCAAACTTTTCGCCACAATACTGCCTGATTTAAAGTCCTTATCAATAGGCTCAATCAGACATAGCCCTTTCAATGTACTGGAAGTTGAAACTTTCCCTTCGACTATCATCTCAGACAGTGCTGGTATGTCGACTTTTTCTGCAATAAAACGCGAAAGCATCCTAAAGACCCCGTACAAGTTAATGGGCAACATTAACCTTGTATGTACAAACAGTTATTTTCAATGTCAACATGGCCCTTTTCATTCTTTAAAAAGTCTAAACCTAAGATGACATCAGCATCCACATCAGCAACAACTACATTACATTTGCACTGTATCTCACCAATCTCTATGCAAACTGTCGTCTTCCGCTTAATAGCTAGAGGATTACCCGAAGCAGAAACAATGTATCTATCAAACTCGTGATGAAACGAGGGATAAAGTAGCCACCGTATCAACCAAGCACTCAACATCATGACCGTCAAGCTTTGCGGAGATAAATAATCCTGAACCTAGATAGCATGATGTGTTAACAGACTCATCTTCTTAACTTGTTTCTTGGTTCGAGATTTGTCAGTCTGTGGGTTGGTCTGTTTTTATCCCACGTTTAATGTTGGACAATTAGCTTTTAAGTGGTTTTCGGAACCACATTCATAACATTTTCTTTTTGTGTTTGGTCCTCGATCCTGAGACTGTTGATTTCGGTATTGTAATTTCCTGGGTTCAAACACACGTTTGTCTGAATGATTTGACTTTTTCAAATCCCTTAATTCGTTTCTCAGCCCAACTGGTAGATTCTTAAGTGACTGCATGTAATTTTCATCGGACTTGTTTGTATCATCTGGGCTCGACAGGTTCGTTGAACGCAATATACCTTGTCCTTCATTCTTCCTACGTTCGGCCCTGTCATATGCTTCAAGCTCTACGGCGTGTCGTACCGCACCATTCAAGTTTGAAGGCCTTGCTTGTTTAACTCTAAGTCTAATTTCAGAGCTATGCAAAGCGTCTATAAACTGTTCCTTGGCCAACGTTTCTCGAACATCACCAGGTGCAGTCGGATCGGCCAAATTTGTGATTCCTGCAAGTTCAGATAAATTTTCATCCGCCTTCTGTTTTCTTTCACGAAGCTGAACACGGTACAGTTCAGTCTGGTTTGGTGGTGCAAACCGCTCTTGCAGGGCTGATACAAGCTCAGTATAATCCTTCGACTTAGAAGACATATAACCAAACACTCCCTTTGCTTGACCCATCAGTGCTACAGCGAAATACAATCCCTTCTCATATTCTGTCTACTGATTTATTTCAGCACATGCCTCAAAATGGGCCTTATAATCCAACCATGAACCTGTGCCTTGACTAGGCTTGTTTCATCATAATACTTCATTTTGATGTGTCCTTTACATCACCACTCTTTCTTTGAACGGTACTTTCCTTGGGTTTCCGCCTGTTAGTGACAATCCTGTCAAGTATTATGTTTGCTTCAGACTTAGAAGGTGTTTCATCATAGCCTCGAACTTTGGGTATAGGGCTGATGCAGGGTGGTTTCACCGGTGTTTGAGGCAGCAGTATTTTCCGTCTAACTGGTGTTGTTTAAAATAAGCAATGTCTTGGCATACTGTCGACTGCAATTTGCCTAATTCTCTCTAAGGCTGAAATTTCATTCCCTAATCTCAACCTTTCATTTTGTTTTCTAAGCACAGCCAACTCTTCGCACATTTACTTCAGATCATCATCTGTCACAATACTAGAAGCCATTTCAAAGCTTGGCACGAGTTCGTGATAATGGGGATGTGATCAATATCCCACCGCTGCCACCAATTTTGTAACGTGTTTTAAGTATCACAATATGCTGATGATACCAGTTTGACTCTAGATGGCTCCAAAGACTCACTTCTACACACCATGTTGACATTAACAGTTTATTCACAAATCTCCGGCCTCAATATAAATACGGAAAAAACAAAAGTTATTTGGTTTGGATCGATAAAAGGTAGCGACACAAAGTTATGTCCAGAATACAATTTATGTTGGGAGAAAGACAATTTCACTGTACTAGGGTTTAAATTCTCAACAAACCTGAACTCAATGATAACAATAAATTACGACCTTAAAATAGAGGAAATTAAAAGATTACTTGCAAGTTGGTCTAAAAGAATACTTACTCCTTTGGAAAAATTGTGATTCTAAAAAGCCTAGCTCTATCTTAACTTAATCATTTGATAATCGGAATCCCCAACCCATCAACTGATAAAATCAAACTTCTTCAAAATATGTTTTATAACTTTCTCTGGAATAATAAAAAAGATAAAATAAAACGAACAATTATAATACAAGATCATAAGTTTGTGGGGCTAAGAATGATTGATATTGAACAATTTATGTCAGCTTTAAAAACTACTTGGATTCGCAGAATTTTCCAGACAGATAATAAATATACTCAGTTGGCGAAAACAATGTGCCCCATTTTCACAGACGTAGTTAATTTTGGTAGTGATTTTATCAAACAAAATGTATATAGGATACATAATCCCTTTTGGAAAGAAGTAGTTTCCTGTTATAAAAATGTACTGAACATGCTGTTAATTTATGGTATAATCCAGATATTAAAGTCGGAGGTTCAAGCGTTTTCTATAGAAGATGGTACGAAGAAGGAATTTTATTAATAAATGACCTTTTTAACACAAATGGAAACCTTTACTCTTACATAGAATTTAATAATCAATATGACATAAGGTCTAATTTCTTAGAATATGAAGGTCTTATTACTGCTATTGGAAACTACTTGGGTAAATTGAACACAACACATTTACCCAATAATAGTCCAAACCCATTACGCCCTCTTATACTATCACTAATCCAAAAACATACTAAAGGCTGTAGATTAATTTATGATCTGTTGATTAAAAAAATATTTACCCAAAGTCATTAATAAAATGGAAGAATGAAGTTTTAACAGTACCTAACAATAATTTCGAAACAATTTACGCAATACCGTTTAAAATAACAAAAGATCCAAAATTACTTTGGTTACAACATAGAATCAACCATAGAATTCTGTGAACTAACTATTTACTAACAAAAATGAGCATAGATAATAGCATGTGCATCTTTTGCAATATTTTACCTGAAACCATACATCACTTGTTTTGGAATTTTGAAGCTGTAAAACAGTTTTGGTCATATCTTGCATAATACATTAGAAATAAATGTAATATAACTTTGACAATTTGGGAAGAAACAGATATCTTATTTGGAAAAAATGAATTTGATATCACTTTGAGCAAAATTATCATGCAAGCCAAACTTTTTATATATCAGCAAAAGATACAAAAGCAAAACCCATTACTAGATATCTTTAAAAAACATATTATATCTTTATACAAAGTGGAAAAGTGGATAGCATATAAAAATGTAAAAGTACAAAAAATTGAGGAGTCGATAGAAAAACATTGGTAAAATAGGACAATAAAATAGATAGATACAGACTTTTTTATTATGTCAAAGTTCAGGGACACCATAACAATCATCATAGTAAAACACTGTTGTCTACTTCTTAGCTTTTTTTAAGTTTGTAATTTTTTCCTGTCGTTATATATATGCTCCAGAAAATGTTTAGTATAATTGTTCCCCCAACTCTCCCCCACTGCAAAGAAAAGTAATCCATGCATATTCTGAAGGGTTTATTATCTCAATAGCAGGATATACAAAACAATACATACAGTGAGTGTGTAGATAATGATTTATGTGTGTACATATGTCTGTATATCTGCAAAGTTGTATATAATTGAGAACAGGATATACAAAACAATACATACAGTGATTGTGTAGATAATGATTTATGTGTGTACATGACTGTATATCTGCAAAGTTGTACATACTTGAGAATATATTATGAATGCATGTAAACAGAGAATGAGTAGAATATTTAAACACAATATAGAAGGTGAATATTTGAGAATATATGGATACCTGTCTATACATAACATGATGGTGAATATTTGAATGTATTACTTTTACATACATATATGTGTGTGTGTATGAGTAGATGTGTGTGTAGATATGTTTATATGAGATATATAAAGGTGCATACGTGTGAATAAATTGATGCAAATCTATACATAATAGTATATTTAAAAAAAATGACACATGTCAAAACATAAAACACATGATGGCGCAACACCTTGTTCGCTCTGCATGCAGTAATCTATTTTGCTAAATAATACTTTTACCTTCCTATACCTGTATTTAAAATTTTAAAGATTAAGATACTGTATACATATGCCGAGTTAATTTTAATGGAACACTTGGCAATCTTATTTAGTTTAAGACTCACAGCGTCCTGTTGGTCTTCAATATTACCTACATACTTTTAGTCATTAAAGTTAAGTGTTTAAATAATTCAATGTACATGTAAATTGATTCTACATATTACTAAATTGTGATGATAATGCATTATTTGTATACTTGAACATTTAGATAGAATATGGCAGGTTTAATAACAGAGATACTTATTTTGATACTTGAATGTAACTCAAGTTCTCTATGTATCCCTTTAACAACATAGAATAAAAAGAGTATGACTACACCTTGTTTAGAGTATATATGTTATTGTTATCAATATGTAAAATAAGATGTATGTGCTCTGTTTGTATATGTAATGGATACTTTAGAAAAATAAAAAAAATAAAAAAAATAAAAAAATTGTAACGTGTACTGTCTTCGCTTAATATTTACAATGATATAAATGTTTCAAACAGACTGATTGTTTGAAACAATATCAATTAACTATTATATATAAATTTCCCTCAAGCTTCTTGCTTCATGATTGGTACTAAACAAAATAAATTCAAATGATTATGATTCGTTCAAACAACAATCACTTTATAATCAAGAATTAACTTCAAACTTGTTTCATACGTGTGAGACTAAACGCTTGTCCAAAGCATGCAACATCAACCAGTCTCACAGTGCTCAAGACACTTGTTTCAAACTACAGATCAACAGCTGAATCCTTCTAAGATAGTCTATGACCCGGAACACTGTAATGGAAAGAGGACTCAGCAACTCTGAGAATACATTGCAACTCTGAGAGTTCCTCTTAAACATTAGCTCGAACCAATGTCCCAGAACTATCATATCCAGTATCAAACCCTAGCTGCAACCACTATAAAACAGACTACGGCCCGGTACACTAAATTGGTTCCAGAGGACTCAACCACTCTGAGTTTGCACTGCAATTCTGAGAGTCCATCTTTACCAATAAACTTCGACCAAAGCCATAGAACTATTATACACTACAGCTATTTTATTTAGCAAAATAATTATTCTCTAATTATTTTCCGGGAGATGTTATCTCACCGAATTCTGGCTACCAACTGACCCGACTTGTAGTTCTCACGCCCTTTTATACTACTCTACAGAGCGCCACCTGGTGTTTTAGTCTATCATTCAATGTGCGCCTCAATGTTAAGACTATAGCAAGCGTCTGATTGATTTGTTCGTAATTTATACTTATAAATGACGATATTCGGCCTTAGATAATAACTAATTTACATTGCAACATATAATTACATACATATTTTAAACATAACAATCATGATGCTTACCAGAACGCAAGATTAACAACATTGTTGACGCTGATAACGGTTTTGCTATTACTTGTGTATGCAATGCAAATGGAGTTTTATTAACTAAAGGAAGTAACTTAGATCAACAGAAGTATAGAAGTATATCCTCATACCTCTGATACATTTTCATCACACATGGAACACAACAAACAAGAAAAAAGTTGTCAAAGAGTTAGTACCGCCTTGGAACGTTCATTGGACAAACGCCGTAGGGTGTTTAAACCAGGTATGAACATGTTCACAATAGCTTACCATACGTCTCAGATAACCTAAAACGGCAACTGGTAGATGAGGCATGGCCGCTATCCGCAATAACTAGCACCTTATTCACCATATATTAGTGCAGGCGTATGTTTAATATTAATCCGAATCGAGGTAAGAAACTAAGGACGAAACACAATGATTACAATTGAAATAAAAACCAGCCATTTTCTTGCTAAAATAATTTTAAATTGTATAGTTCCTATGTTGGCGGACATCATACATTTGTCAATGCATAAAAAAACAAACATGCATAACAGGATCATTTTTAGCACAGTTTGCAAATCTCTATAATAACCGTAGAGGATAAAGCCTGACGAAGATACATATATTTATTTATTTATTTATTTATTTATTTATTTATTTATTTATTTATTTATTTATTTATATATATTTATTTATTTATTTAAATTTATTTATTTATTTATTTATTTATTTATTTATTTATTTATTTATTTATTTATTTATTTATTTATTTGTTGATTTATTTATTTTCTTATTTTCACTGGTTTACTGGCATGAAATAGAGTAAGAATGAACATTGGCGCACGTCATAACCCGTTTTAAAACACCAGAGGTATCCCTGCTGTCGACCAATTTATGTGTGTGGAACTTTGCTTATATTGTTATATAAGTGTTGTTTGTTTTGCCTGCGTGTTTATGGTTGACTGCGTTTTTTGACTGTTACATTTCCTGTTTGATTCTTTTTGTATATACGTTAAAGGGACACATGGCAATCTTGATTTTTTAAAAACTAACGGCGACCCGTTAGTTTTTCTACATAAATTGCATTTGTTCAATCATTAATGTTAATTATAAGAATTGTATTAAGCCATTTGTTTTTGCATATTATTATTTTTTTTACATTATTGCATCAGAAATATATTTAAACTGATAGTATAATAAGACGAAATAGTGAATACTTAACATTTGATTTATTTAAATGTAACCAGGGTAAAATTAAAATGATACTGGATATGTAAATCGAGACACCCATTTCAAATACTGCAAGATTGCCATGTGTCCCTTTAAACTCCATCCTACAAAAAATATTTAACAAATTATTAAATCTACAAGCAGACGTAAGATCTAAATACAATTTCTTAGGAAAGGGACCGTTCTTCAGACCAGATAATTCAAGTCATAATGTCACAATATAATCCACTTCATGTTAATTTGACATACCAGATTGATCTAATTCTGATGCAAACATTATGAGGGTTTGAATGTATAGGATCGTCTTAAAAAATTGAGAAAAGGAACAATACTCCCCAATGATAATTAAACTATATATAACTCAATATACGAAGCTCGACCTTTTATCTGAATCTCATGAATACGGTACTAGGAGTTTATAGGGAACTCACTTGTACATATCTTCATAATCAAAATACAGGGGTTCAGGAATGATTTCTTACTAATCTATGTGGCAAAAAACAATAAGCGCATCTTCTATGTATAACTGTATGCACCAAATTTCATCTGGATCTAATGAATAAATACTGACAAGGGAGGTTCTTTCAAAGCAACATATTCAACCAAGAGAATAAAATAGCAGAATCGGTTTTATTGAGTTTGTTCATGCGAGGTAATGTAGGAAGCAACGCCTCTTATGACCCCTAACACCGGCTTAAGCGGTGTTCTGCTGCACAGCCAGCTATACTGGACTCGCGGATCCCAAAGGACCATTAAAAAAACACTACTGATTCGTAGCACTTTTTACTAAAACCGTTGGAGTAGTTGACCGGAAATATAGATATAAAAATCGAACAGTAAAAGCAGCATTCAAGTAAAGTAAACAACAAAACACACACAGAAACACAGAAACAAAGAACAAATTTAAAGAATTTTAAAAATAATAAAAGGCCAAATAAGACACCGGGGGTTTAAACCATGTTCTAAAGATTATATTTAACAGCTCTTCATAATGTTAAAAAAGAACAAAAAATGGCAAAACTCCTCAAATTGATTTTGACCTGAAGGCCGATTCTAATAAGATGTAAACGTGTATCTTAATCTAAAGAAAACTGTAGGAAACGTCGGACAGATGGAAGAAAGAATTTATAAATGTACGGACGGACGTACAATTCAATACAATCATTCGTCTCAGTTTTCAAATGGTCTGACTCTAAATATCCTTGAGCATAAGAATTAATAAAATTACAAATACAGCAGGCCACCTGTAGTATGTTTTTAAACGTGAGTTGGAAACACACGTTGTGAAAAGATTCCCTCATAGACCTTACTAGTTTATTCATTATCACATTTATGTAATGGCCGTTTGATGTTAACCACCTCACAGGGATGGTAAATTGGCATCACCGAAAAGAGTTTTCCATTCCTTTCGAAAATATTCCCTCATAGACCTTACTAGTTTATTCATTATCACATTTATGTGAGGGCCGTTTGATGTTAACCACCTCAGAGGGATGGTAAATTGGCATCACCGAATAGAGTTTTCCATTCCTTTCCACAAGTTATACTTTCCCTGCCCCGCGTGACATAGAATGACCAACGTGAATCCTGAATAAACTAAGTGTTTAGGATCTACCTACTGTTAATTGTAAAAAAGTGTTTCTGCCTATAAAAAAGCTCTACTGTTTGATGATACATTGTATAACATAACCATCAAAAGTATTTTAAAACGATTTATTTTCTCTGGAGTTCGGATTTTAGTATTAACTACACTCAGCACATTTGAAAACGCAACACGTGGTAGTTTTGAATTTCTAAAGGTGTTTAAGGGTCCTCGTGCAAAATGTGTTTTAACTGAAAGAGGTAAAAAATGTCTTATGCAACTTATAATTGCCATATGTTAAACTTTGAGACAATCAGAATTGTATACTAACATAAAATATAATCTTGATTTGAACACAAAACTAACGAACCAAAATAAATCGAAAATCAAAAATCTTGCTTTTTATTGATCCTTTAAATTGTTGTGTTTTCCAAGCCTATTTTTGATTGACTCTGGTCCTTGAACGCTACATTTCCTGTTTGTGTTTTATATCTACTTCTATAAGACCATTTATCTCAATTTTAGGAGAATTTAGTTTGTCTTTAAAACTGTTTCATACAATTCATTTTGATACAACTTTGACCCCATGTTTTATTATACAAATCTAAAATGTTTTGGAACAAATCGGTTTGTTTCCAAGATAGTTTTGATTGAAACAAGTTTACAAGAACAGTTCATCTGGATCTGATAAAAAAAAGACGTTAAGGAGTTGAACGGAAACGCTATGTTTAACAGAACACCATTATACTTAACACATATTTATCCATCTCACATGTAAATCTCACATCTCACAGTGGTGAGATGGAAGCACTAACCTGAGTCCAGAATAAATGGAGGGCCTTTTTAAAGCTTGTGGATAATCAGTATTACATTTTGCGTTAAGACAACGTTTCAAAGGACTTTAGTTTTCTGAAATTCACTATGGTTTATATGACGGTACCTATATAGGTTTTAAAACAGATCTACAATTTCCAATTCAAACGCGCATTTTAAAGCTAGCTAGCAAAAATAAACGTTTGCATAATGTTTCGAAAATGAAAACCATTGGACGTAACTCTATAAAAAATGTACATACATTAAAATGGTTTACAAACGACGAATGTACTTTATGTTCTGAGTACAGTTTATATTGTATAAAAGTATTTAACTATAATATAAATAATGATTGCAAACATTGTAACATTCCACAGAAAAATAAAATTAAAAAAAAGAGTAAATATTTGTAGTTATCGTGCAGTTAGTATCATAACATTTACACATTAAATCACTAGTATGCGTCTATAATGCAATTAAAACCTAAAGCGAACCATTTCCAACCGACGATTCTTACAGAAAATGTAAGAAAATAATACAACATTTCGAAGTTGTTATCTCTTCTGGAGGTAATGTGCAGAACAGACTCATTAAAACCGAGTCAGCTATTTTTCTCTCTTGTTTGTGTTTTTACTTCCAACATTGTCCAAGGGATCACCTTTTCAGAATTTTTATTGGTAATTGAAGTGTCCTTTAAATTGAATAATGCTATTTGTTGACGTTATAATCAGCATTTTAGGATAGTTTTTCTAACCAAGAAATTGACCAAGCGTGTGAGCTGAACCGGAAGTGGGATACATAATTGGCGATTTTACCGCAATGGGTCAACTCCTCAACATGCAGTGCGTTGCTCTTTTGATAACTTGTTTAACACATCTAATAAACATAGTAAGAAAGTGATCATGAACAAAGATCTTTCGAGGTTTGTAAATCACGTCACCATAATAGTTATGTTGTGGTGGTTATTGAAAGTCTAATAAATACCGAAAAGTGAATGCCTTAGAAGCAACATAGACAGCTATAAACGTGTTTGGAAACGTAGTACATCTTAAAATCTATTTTGGTTTACTCTAGCATGTGTTGTATACGTTTTGGCACAACTTTGGTACCAATAAACACTCACATTTTGGAACAAATAGGTTTGGTTCCAAGTCGTTGCTCTTACAAACCAGTTTAGATATTTGAAAATCAGTAAAAATAATATAAATCTCCATTCGATGGTGTTATTTTCAGACTGACTTCAAAATGTCTTATGAACAACCAGTTTGGCGTCAATACTTCTTTCTCACTTTATACTGTAGCAGCTGCTCTTATTCGTTCAAATAAGTCGGTAACCCTGTATACACCAATCTTTGTGTTGTATATTTTCATGTTCATTGAGTATTTAATTTGTTCATTTGACTATGTTTGTGGTATAGTGCAGACCTAACATAGTGTTTGCATCAGGGTTACCGTTACCATAAACTTCTAAAACCCTTTGCAACATTGTATTATCTTCACCCTGAAAAATGATTAAAATATTAAAGTAATTTGAGAACTCTTCTGCGACAAGGACTATCACAACCCGACTTCTATGGTGACATGATTTAGAAACTTTGTAAGATACTTGGTCATGAACCCTTTCATACAATCCTTATTAAACGAGATAAAACGTTTATCGAAAGGGGTTATGATCCTATCATTTTGCAATGTACTGCAAGTTAAGTGATTGACGTACCGTAATTGACGTACCGTGATTGACGTACAGTTCAGTGTCACTATGCTTTCCTCTTTGATTTTGCGATAACCGATATAATTGTGGACCCTACGATGACGTCTACCAAAATCGTGAGAGGACGGTACCGTTTGATATTTGTCTGCAATCTTGTCTTGTCGTGATATTTATGGTTTATTCTCTTGTTGCTTTGGCTTCTGCCAAGTCACTAAGTACTTTCTTTGTGGCTTTCCATGCGTTTTGTTTTTATTTATGTATACATGATTACCTTAGTGTTATACCTATATTGTCTATTATTACTGCCTCCTTTGTTAGAAGATATAGCATGGCGGGTATTTCTTTTTTCTTTCTTTATTTTCATTGGAATGACGAAAGGGTAAAAGTGAGGTTTAGTGCACCGTAGAACCTGGTTTAAACCCCCGGTGTTACGGTATGTGAGAGATGTTGCCATTTAGGTAACTTCTCATTACTTCTCAACAGACTCAATAAAACTGAGTCGTCTTCTTATCTCTCTTGTTTGTGTTTGTTGCTTCCAATGGATCCCGTTTTCAGTATTTATTGACATTCACACTAGATTTTATTTACTGCTGTGCGGCTGCTGTTAAAAGTCTACAGTGACTGGTAATTTTGGATTGAGGTTTTAAAGTAGAATACTGCTTAAGCCGGAGATAGGGAGTGTGAGAGGTGTTGCAAATTATATTACCTCTCATGAACAAACTCAATTAAACCGAGTCTGCTGCTTTTCTCTCTTGTTTGTGTGTTTTGCATCCAAGAGATCCCCGTTTCTGTATTTACTGACATTCACACTGGCGTTTGTTGACTGTTGCGTGGTGGCTTTAAAAGTTCGCCCGACTACAAATCATAGTGTGGAGGCAACTCGACGATTTTTGAGTCGAGTTCAACATTTTGCGAGGAGTATAGTCACAGGTATCACTCTAAAGAGTAATATTTTGTCTGTGTCGTGGTACCCTTGTTCAACCCTGATTTTGTATTTGAGAGGAGTAAATTGAGGTCAAAAGTCATAACCCTTTTTCAGAATATTTATCAGGATTAAGACATTTTGATTATGTATTGCACATAAAAAAATAACAGTTAACCTTAAAAACACAAAATCCATGTAATAGATCTCTGTTTTAATGCTTTTAATAGCAATGTCTATTTTAACGATCTTTTATCACCATTTTAAATTACCCCACCTATATAAATCACAATGAACCATTTTTGTGTCAGTACTCAAAATAGAAACAACGAAGAAGAAGGCAACTATTTATTAAAATTGGTTACTACACCTGGTACAGTTTTTCCAATAACACATTATCAACATATGTTGTATATTCTTCGCATTAGTTATAGTTATAACCTAGGTTTTGAACTGTTAGCATCATTTCTATTTTTGTGTGTGCATACATAGTGAAAATTAAATGACAATTACCTAAACAAGATCGAAATTGTATTGCCAATGACGGGTGGGGGGGGGGGGGGGTGGGGGGGGGGAGTAGTTGCGACAATGACAAAGACTACCATACAAGGGTCTATGTACTGCCTTAAACTGTCACTCACTGATCGCAATATGAGTATTTACTCCACATTTTGTTGTTGATGAAAACCATAATTTTACCTTCGATGTTGTGGGTAAAGTTTTTCAATATGCACTTTAAAAGAGACATAAATGAATGAACTGCATGTTGTTTACCGGCTCAGCAACACATTATATGTTATTAAGACTCGCCCCAGAGAGAGGTGAGTGATACGCCGGAACCTGGGAATCTGACATAATCTTAATAACAAATACACGATACACAGGACCGCCCAGTTTTCGTCTCAATCCATCTACCTCTGTTTTCACGAGGGAAAGTGTCTTGCCCAAAAGCACACGGACGAACCCATTTTCTCCGGATTCCAAGCCCATCGTCCTATCCACTGTGCCACATGCTGTATGCGCTCAAGGTGGTGACTGCGTTGAAATACATACAACTAAAACGCTGAAAGTTCATAATTTCAATCAAAAGGTTATAGCCAACAACAACAACAACAGTAACTTCACAAAAGTCGTTCTTTTCTAGCAAATTTGGCATCAAGTTAATGTTTGTCGAGCTGAATAAGGTTGGTAGGTGATGTTCTAAAGAGTAGAGCCTCCCTGAGAGTGTACCAAGAGGAGAATCCATCAATGGCATTGCATAATGTCTAGACTGGCTCGAGTTGCAATACGTCTGCAAGCCTTATATATATATATATATATGTATATATATATGCCCAAATCTATGTTTTATTTATTTGGCCGTATCAATTAATGGTAAAGGCTTTTGAATAATAAAAGACAATTAAGAATATATTTACTATCTCATTTAGATAATATTATTACTTAAAATGACAATATTTAACAAAGCATAAAATAAATGATAGAATTCTCAGAAAACTATGACTGTTATACCGATACTACTACAATAACATGGTTTTCTTGATAGTACTTTGTGCGAATCAAGGGTGTACATTCGAAATAACAAACACCTGACTTTAAACTGTTTAAGCCATTGACATTCCTCATGTTTGCATTGTATTTATACCGTGAGTATAAGCGTTTATGTTGTTAATAATAAATACCCAATTGGTCCGTTAATTCTTTTTGCCATGAAAAAGGTCTCCTTTGTGATTTTATTGGGTGTATTTTTTAAATATGCAATTTGTAAACATCGTTAAAGTAGCCATTTACGATTACAGTATAAATTGTTTTAATTCACTTACGTCCTTTTAACGTAATACATCATCAAAAGTCCCATTCTTTATAAATATTGCCGTTCTTTAACCTAACCCTGAAGTGATTTTATAAAACAATGTACACCTAACTATGAGTCATAAAACAAGAGTCCCAAGGGCCTCACATGTTAAAGAATTACTACAGCAATTTCCTAATACATGTATAACTCTATGTAAAACGGTGACCCTTTTATCCCAGTATCACCATTTAAACAAACCTGTAGAGGACCATCAGCTTATGCTACATGCAAAATATTATGTTTTAAAGGCTTTTCTATATAACGCAATGTAGTTGTGTAACTCATAGGGCAAGCACAAACGAATCAAGGATCATTATTTGACGATCTACACTTCTATATAACTCTATGTAACACTATGACCCCCGGGAGCGTGTCAAATTTGACCCGGGGGCTACCATTTGAATTTACTTGGAAGAGAACCATACGTTTATGCTACACGCCAAATGAAAGACTTCTAGCTCTTGTAGTTTCAAAACATTTTAAAAAAAATATTGTCCTATATAACTCCTTATATTAACTATGTAAATATGTGGCACCTGGAGCGGAGTCAAATAGGGCGAGGCCAAATATAGCCCAGGGTCGCCATTTTAACAAATGGTGTAGCGAACTACATGCTTATGCCATATTAAAAATATTAGATTTTTAGCGCTGACTATTGCATAGGAAACGATTTTTTATGAATGAAACCTGAGTTATATTTAAAAGGGGGAGATAACTTTAATAAACAGCTACCCTGTTGGCATTGCTATCATGGATTTTTTGTTTCTCCACAATGTACTCAATAGCATGGTACCAGTAAGAATGTGCCACCTGCGATGGTAGCCTCATGGTCTAACTAGCAGACGCAATATCTAAATATAATCATTCAGAGTAGGGGACACGGACCCTAAAGATATTCTGGCCAGAGCATCCGAGTCATATGCATGTAATAGACCAACTTGCATTTAAATATATGTTTACTTATCTTACAGGCAAACAGTTATCCCTTCTACATAATCGACCGAACAAAAACAATATTGACCTCTAACTAGTTATAATGTTTTTGTGTATCACTTTTCATTTTGATCTATTGAAAACTGTTGAAGGAGTTGATCGGAAACAGATCTTCATATATTAAAAACCAAAAAAAGGCAAAACTCCTGAAAATAATTTTGACCGGAATACCAAATTACTAAGTGAATCTTCAATGTGTTCTTATAATATATTCAGCTGTAAATATATCTGGTTTAAATTGTAGGAAACGCCGGACAGACACCCGAAATACTTTATAAACGGACGGACGTATAACCAGTATATAGGCTTAACATAGGATTGAACAAAGGCTTGTCTTCGATAATCACATGTGTTGAAACGTGTGTTGTAAAACCACGCACGTCACAGGAATCATATTGAAATTGGGCTTGTATTCAAACAAAAAAAGGGAAGTAAATATAATAAGAGTTATCTGCCTGAATTACTTAAGTTTGACATGAAAATGATCACGGCTGATTAAAATATAGAATAAAGAAATAATGGAAAGTTAATAATCAATTGCAAAACAAGGTATATGAACTAATTACTTTGCTCCTGCAACGGTCGCAGACGGTATTATGCTAATAATACCGTGTAGTCCAAACACTTGAACCCCGTACTAAAACATGAAAACATCAAGGAAAAACAGGAAAGCGATACAAAACGTTATTCTAATTCGTGGCTTTAAATAATGAGGAGAGATCGGCCCCGACAACTGTAACCAATGGAATCAGCACCAACCACGTATGCTGATGAGATTGACCTAAATGTATACAGGAGAGATCGGCCCCGACAACGGTAACCAATGGAATCAGCCCCGACAACGGATGCTGATGAACGTGACATAAATGTATATAGGACAGATCGGCCACGACAACGCTAACCAATGGGATTAGCTCCGTCAACGGGTGCTGATGAATTGAATTGAATTGAATGTTGTTTAACGGCTCATCAACACAGAGTGACCTAAATGTATATAGGAGATATAGGCCCCGACAACGCTAACCAATGGAATCAGCCCCGATAACGGATGCTGATGAACGTGACATAAATGTATATAGGAGAGATCGGCCCCGACAACGCTAACCAATGGAATTAGCTCCGTCAACGGGTGCTTATAAGAGTGACCTAAATGTATATAGGAAGTTTAAAAGTCTGTGATACGACAACACGCAATTTGTTAGTGTCTTTGAATGAAAGACAACACAACTATCTCTCTCCAGATGCCTCAGGGACGCACTTGTACCATCAGCCATGACGACCTGATCTATCCGACCCGATTTGTGTCCATCTCTTTAAACATCAGTGATGTAAATATAAAGTGAATCCGGCAGAAACGGAATATATTTGGGTGGGTAACAGTGGGTTTCCTGAATGTATATTGTCAAAACCATGTTAAAATTCAACTTTGTCATGAGCATTTTTATTTGTGGATAAGGGCAGGTTTCCTGAATGTATAAATGTCAAAACAATGTTAAAATTAAACTTTTTCAAGAGCATAAAAACATGCGTGTCTTATCGACTGTGTAATGGCAAAAGTAAGTAATCATTCGGCTTACTCGTAACGATATAAGCTCCCTTGATACAGATTATATATATGTTCTTACCTCATTCCTGTTACAATATGTTAGAGGCCATGGTGGTGTGTAGTAGACCCAATTCTCCTTTTCGGATTGAAAAAACGTTTAACCTCGAGCGATCAAACCTAGTATTAACGTAAATTTGTCCATCAATTTACCTACATGAAGCCTCTATTGTGCTTTGTGAATGATGACAGAAACGAAACCACGTGACTCCAGAATAATGCGTAGTTCTTTGTTTAATGTTTCAATGAAGTGGGATTGGTGAATCCTTTCAGTGGGATTCAGTGCGCTTCACCCACACTTTTCAAGATTAAACAATATTTAAAAGAATTATATTAACTTCTATCTAAAGCTGATGGAAATAGTTCTAACTATTTTATGTACATCTGAATCAAGATAAAGGCAAATAGTTAGTTATACTTCCTACACTGTCGATTTAACAGAAACAAATATTGGCCATTAGTTATTTATAATGTTATAGTGTATCAACAACTTCCATCTCGATCTCATAAAAACTATGGTAGGAGTTTAAAAAAGGGGAAAACTCCTCAAAATAATTTTGACAGAAATGCCGAAATTCTAAGCACATCTTCATTCGGTTCTTATATCAAATTGTATTTAGATCTGGTTAAAACTGTAGAAAATGCCGAACGGACACACGAAGGAATTTACAAACAGTCAGACTTACTACTCAATACAATCATTTTTCTGAAAAGATGCGCTGCCAGTATATAGGTATAGCAAATGACTGAACAAAGACAAGTCTTCGATAATCACATGTATTAAAACGTATATTGATATAAAACCACGAACATCACAGGAATCATATTGAAAATTAGCACTTAACGTAAACTTTTCCATTAATTTACCCACGCGAAGCCTCCATTGTACTTTGTGAGCGTTAAATGAGACCAAACAACGTGACTCTAGAATACGGCGCAATTCTTATTTTAATGTTTCAATGGTATCACTCACTCTAACAATAATTAATAAATATACTTTCGGATTGTTAAGATGGACGTAACTTAAAGATTTTAATTAGTGTGCAACCTTAAAAATGGTGAACGAATCTCACTAAAACGTTGGTTTAACATGAGAGAACTTATTCATAAGTATTGTCGATTGCGATTCATAAAATTAGTTTAAAAAATCCAAAATAATGAAATCGAACAACAAATTAAAGTATCTGATTTGGATTCCTTTTTTTTTTTCGAGAGAGAGGTTGGAATTTGGTTGATTTAGTAGTTGCACCAGCATGTATTTTTTCTGTTCCTTGAGTTTTTCATAGAGCCGGTAAAGTTAGATTGTTTTAAATTATCAAACATTTTATCACTGAGCCTATAGTCGAAGAATTATATTATCTTCATTTGCCTTATTAGAACTATAAGTTATGAAATTATTGATCGTAGGCAAAGTACGTGTTATAACCCAGTTGTCATTAGTTCTCTATTACACACAACAGAATGAGCTACGCTTCTACTATGGTCACCAGCATAACACATCGCAATGGCCGAAATGCAAGAATTATGTTCTTGAAATCTCCAGGTTACGCTGTATAAATGTCCCCGTGGTCCACTTGGCACCGCACTCTTAAATATATTGCACATCTGTTTTGCTATCCTTGACGATAACCACAACAACAACTCGAGAGCCATTACCACAAACATAACACATCGTCGTAGGAATCAAAACCATCATAACATTTGAAATGGCCGCAACAATTCACAGGTCGCTTTTATATTGTTGAAAATTCTCACGTTTTTAAGAGAATTTTACAAGGAAGACAAATATCTGTTGCAAACATTCATATGCATATATGAACGCATATACAATTATTTCAGAATTAAATAAGGTCACCTGATTACTCCAGTTAACATTGAACAGTTTCTTAATAAATGTCACATGTCTTACACGTGGGAGAACCACAATTTACGGGTCACTGAATACAATGCAATTCATAAGCGCAGTCAACCTTAAAGCTGTACCCTGTATACATTTAAATTGCTTTCTTCTTTGTAGGCTTTGTAGACAGTGACCATTCACGAGCTCACAATTACCAAATGTCCGTCAGTCTGGTGAAGTAGTGTCCTACTGTTCGGGACCCTTGTTTCAGCCAAAGATTTTTCAGAATTAACATAAGCAATTTAAATAATACGTATATCCATTATATATATATCATATGTACTGGAATTTGTAATGGTAAATAAAAATATCTTAATTTCGAAATCGGTAGAGAAATAAATAGGTTTGCAGCCAAGATGCTAATTATCCAACACATTAAAACCATTTTTGGATACAATTCTATAAGGATATATTTTTCAAATGTTTGATGCAGCAGAATTTTGCATAGAATATGCTCTATCAACAAAAAAATCGGACATAAATTTTTATTTCTTAACCGATTTTGAAAAGTCAGGTATTTGTATTTACCACTAAAATGTTTGTTTCACTGATATACAACATATTTATGTCCTATTTGAATTTTGTCTAAAAAAAAACACAAAAAAACTTTGACTGAAACATGTGCCCCGAACAATAAGTGTTATTTTCTGTATATGTTTCTGAGTGATCGTTCATGCGCACCTCATAAAATATGAGATCTTTACTCGTTACATATTTTTGACCGATAATACATACATAATTTCTTACTCCTACAGTTAAGCATGTAGGAGTAATTTTACTTTTTATGTAAAACTACTCTTACCCCATTAGTCCCGCCCCCGGGTGAGGTACAAACATTTTTATATTCATTTCACATCTACACATATATTCAAATTCAAATTATATACCAAAGTATCAAGTTCCTACCCCTAACAGTGTAGAAGTGCATAGCGTCAATTACGCACGGAAAGACGGACGGGATAACATTATCCCAGACTTTTTTGAAAACACAGTTAGGGGATAATAAAGGGCCACGTGACATAAAAAGCTTTAGGAGTAGATGCTGAAATATATCACTTGAAGATTCTCTTTAACCTTAAATTAGCTATCCCGCCAACGACTAACACATTTTACAACATGTATACACCATTTCTAAACCTACTGATGACGAGCTATAAATACATAACTTACATATTTTGAGAATCCATACACTAAAGGCACAATATAAAGGACTTATACCAGCTTGGGAAAACCCCAAAACTGGAGCGTTCAATTAAGATTACCAACTCATAATTCATGTTACGCATATTCAATAACGAGTATTTTAAGAACCTATGAATCTTCCACTTGTAATCGGCACATATACATTATTATATGATCTAAACACCTGGATAGGAAATAGGGTTTTAATAAAAGGTTTTATAGTGTAATTTGGCCGTCATTTGACGGGTTAGTGTCTTTAAAACTTAATTGTTATTATATTATGTCATTAGTGTCCTCGTCCAAATACTTTTGACTGCCGGAAATAATCGGAAATGATAAATGGATTAGTGAGGACTTTCGTTTTATGAACCACGTGGCATAAAAGACAACGCAGTAGGAAGAAGGTGCATGCAGAATCTCTTTCACCTTTAGCATTGTTATTATCAAAAAGTAATTGTTATAATTGTCGTCATCAATAATGTCCGCGTCCAAATACTGTCGAAAATCACGTTTCTGAACAATGGAAATGTGAGGACTTCCTGCATAGCTTATAATTTGAATTTGTAGAGAAAGATATTAAATTGGTTATGTAAATCGGAGTTAAATTGTAAAGGTATTTATAAATCATAACTCCTGTGTGATAATCACCTCTGCGTTGAAAGGTAAGCCACTGGAATTCCTTAAACATTAGTTTATACGGTGTTTCTATAGGTTTCGCGAGAATGATTAGTGCGGCCCACTTTTGGATTTTAAGTATTCTATTGATAGAGAATATATTTGTTTGGCTCCATGTTATATAACCATAATCACAGGAAGACATACTATAAGAGTTATAGAAAAGTTTCTTCATTTCATAGGTTAGGTAGTACGAAATCCTTTTCAATGGATTACTTTTTGAAACAAGTTTATTACATGTTTTAGATATATGAATTTTCCACTATAATTATTCATCAAAGTAGATGCCTAGTAACTTTTGTACTTTTAAATTTTGAATGGCTGTTTTATTTATTTTAAGAACAATTCTGCACAGTTTGCTTTTTTGAACCAAGTATCATACACGTTGTCGTTATGGGATTAATAACCATATTATTTACCGTACACCAATCATTAACAAGTTTTAAATCTGCTTCCAATTTAGTTTGAATGCACGATACCGATTTCAAAAATGCATACAATGTTGTATCGTCTGCATACATATCTACATTGGTTTGTTTAGTATACAAGGGAATGTCACTAACATATAACAAAAAAGAGTAGCGGACCTGATTTGATCAAGAGTTTTGGCAAAAAACAACACTACTATTTCCTAGTGAAACTTGAAAAAACGTTACTGTATCTGTAAAAGTAGATACCAAAGCGGAACTCGATAGGTAGTAATTACAAAACAAAGTCACCCAAAACACACATTTAATTCAAACAACAATTACAAACAACATAACGTATGGTACACCAAAAACATAAAAAAGTAAGGACTGCATGGGTTCCGCCTTGAAAAGACCAGTAGCAAAAAATGCCACAGTAAGATTATTCTGAAGAAAATAACACTCATTTAAAGTTGTCATGCTTTTAAAGTGTCACAAATGCCGGAATTTTGGATTTTGTTTCATATTATATAATTTATGTAATGCCTGTTGTCTGTATTATATGTATATGTAAGTTCCATCCCTGGTACCAATACCCCGTTAATATATAATACAATACGCAGGCTGTATTTGTTGTTTGACTCACTCCTACCAACATAATTTTTATAATATTCTTGGGTTTATATCTCAGATATACTTTATTTTCATTTCTTGTAACATTGTCGTTCTGGTACCAACTTTTGTTTATATTGTGACCAATATTGACTCAAACAAAACTGCTTGCTTTACTCGTACGGTTGAAGTGATACTTCTCAAAATGTCCTAAATGAATTATCATGTACGTCAACCGGTTATTAGTTTAAAATGTCAAAAGTTTACCAAACAACTTAACATTTTACTTCAATTTTCATTTACCAACCCCCCAAATTGAAATTCATAAAAGTACGCATATATATTTATATGCACTATTACACCATAACATGTGATTGTTTTACATTTGTACTGTATACGGATGAGACGTTTTGGCTCTCGTTAATCATGAACCATCCCTCCAATGAAATTCAGAAAATTACGCATATATATGTATATGCACTATTACACCATTACATGTAATTGTTATACAATTGTACATTATACGGATGAGACGTTTTGGCTCTCGTTAATCATGATCCAACCCTTCAAATTGAAATTCAGCAAATTACGCATATATATTTATATGCACTATTACACCATTACATGTAAATGTTTTACTGTATACGGATGAGACGTTTTGGCTCTCGTTAATGCAGTATAAAGTGTTATGGCATTTGCACCAATATTAGATGACTGGGTAGTTGCTTGATACATTATGTCTGTAACAATCTCTTTAAAATCAGACCCTTTATCACGCTACGATTCTATACACTACTAAGGATCTGACAAAACTGCATTGGAGGTCACGTCAGATGGACCTTACGATTAGCCATTCAGATTTCAGCCTACAAAATTGTTCGGTATAGACTGCTTCACTGCGCATGTCAATAAAACGCTGTGGAGCTCGGTATTAAAAGAGACAATGTCCGTAACTTTTAGTGTATACAACACAAAATAATTGCGTTGACAAATATAACATAAAAAACATTATTGAATATTTACTGCAAAACAAAGACTGTTTGACGGAATTTATTAGCGGTACAAAACAATGTACCGATTCGTGAGATTGAACCCACACTAAAATTACACTCGCGGCGGGTTAATAGTCGACGTCGATATCAACTGAGCTAAGCGGGCCAGATGTACCATGACTTACTTTTTAGAATATCTAATGTCGTAATAATTTCGGCGGAATATATATTTTCAAAACACATGACAGTGCCTATGAGTTTCTTCGTATTTTTGATGTAAAACCTGCCATTTAGTGCATTTTAGTGCATTCGACAGCAATAACACACGAAGACTTTATCTTAATTCGCATCTATGTGTTTTATGTGGATTTTGGTGTCTTGAGTTCTCACGAAAGTCATCTGAAGTGCTTATGAAACGCGCGATTTCATTGATTGAATTTAGTTGAATTTTCTCATGAATATTGATTAGATGAAAGGTCGATCTGACGCTACCTCCAAGGCAGTGGTCAGATCTATAGCGGAGAGTATCAAAGCGTAATTAGGAGGAGATTGTGTCTGTTAATGATTGTTCTAGTTTTGCATAAATCTGTAGCATACAATTAAATATGCTTCTTATTTATAGAGGGTCTCTTATTTTGGGAAGAGCTAATACAGAAATTACAATTATTTTTTTAAATACGTAACTAAAATGAATTTATATAATGATAACTATCTGAAGAGTTACGTACATGCAAAAAATAAATTCTGAAAAGGGACTCCCTTGGAAGCATCGAACACTAACAATAGAACAAATGTGCAGACTATGCGTGTATTATCACAATTCTTAACTGAACTATTGTATTATATATGTCTGAGTTTCATAGTTCATTATTTAAAATGTGTTTTTCAATGTTTTGAGTTTGGATGTGTTGGACCACGCTAAAGTGTATTAGTATTTTACTCTATGCACAGTTAAATTCATAGATAAGCGATAATATTTGCATCTGTGCAAATGTTTAATGTATACATTTTATTTTCAGGTCTTTGAATTTGTTTTCGACATCGATGGAAGATTTCGAAGAATTGCCATGCATAAAGCAACCAAAGTCTATAAGGGTAAGTACTTTTGATACAGTTAACACTAATTTCGATACAGCTAACTCTAAACTGTTATGTCGAAAATATTTGAGAATATACCATTACTAATTCAAAACTTCATTATGAATTAATTTAAACGTTGCTTGTAATGCCCCCTTTACACAGAAGGAGATCGTTGAGCGATACAAAATTGGCCCGATCTCTCTACGATCTCCTAAAACCTCGAACAAGTCGCTTCCGTGTAAACGTTCGGGAGATCTCTCAGCCATCTCTGCCTTCGTGGTGAAAAAGCTTAGCGTTCATTGAAAGATCGCTGAGAGATCATTGGGAGACCGATGAGATCGATGAGCGCTCCTTGAGCGTTCGTTGAGAGATCGCTTACCTTTTTGATCGATCTCCTCATAGTTTTGGACTGGTCAAAACTATGAGGAGACCGTGGCGACCGTAGAGATCACTGGAAGATCATTGAGAGATCATTGCGATATGTTGGCGATCACTGGGCGTTTATTAAAAGTTCGTCAAGAGATCTGACCAATTTTTGATCGCTCAACGATCGCCACCTCTGTGTAAAGGGGGTATAAACAAAAATTGAGTACCAGCTGTATATCGACAATTACTTAAGAAATAATCTATATAATCCATACCTATGTAACTGCTTTTTCGAGCAATAATATAGTGGCGATTGCATTTTCATGCAATTTTCATTGTCTTTGTCAGTTATAAATGCACTTTTAGGTAAACAGTATGTTAGATATGTACACGAAATCATCGTATGTGGTGTTTTATTCGGAATTTTCAGAATCCAATGTCCCATCGAATAACCGAGAAACGTCGACGAGATCACATGAATAAATGCCTCGCCGATTTGCGTAATCTTATCCCAACGAACTGTATTAAACAGGTAAAGCCTTTGTGACAAGTCATACTCCTATGCATTCAACACATATAATTCCTTTGCTGTTCCAAGCGCAATGCTTATGTGAATATTGAATTCTCCATATTAAGTGAACCTTTTTGTTCAAATGTTAAACAAGTTATTAACCTGGGTCCATATTCATGAATTCTTTAAACATATTTTTTCTATCATCATGTTAATACATTTTCGTTACAATGTAATAATGCTATGGATTAGGAAAATGCACAGATACAATTTCCGCTTAAAATAAATGCTCTGTAGTGTCGCTGAGAGTTTAAAAAGGATATTTGAAAATATGTAAAGGTCTTAAATTTTGACTTAAGTAATATTTGATATAAAAGTCGAACAGGAAATGTAGCAGTTAACCATAAACACTCACAGAAACAAACAACAACTACAAAGATGAATACAAGTCAAGGTATGACATCACAAGCATAAACGGGTTGACAATAGGGCTACCGCATTGGAACGGTCAGTGGCAAAAAAGGCCGATGGAGGTTTAAACCAGGTTCTGGGGTTCACCAAACCTCAGTTTTACTCTGTTGTCATCCAAATGAAATAGGACCGTGTAAATAAGTATATCCCCGCCAGGTTATATTCTCTAACAAACAAGGCAACATATCCTACTTAAGTTGCTTTATGAATTCAGGCCCTGGATTACATTGCAATATTACAATAGAATATTTTGACTTATACTAATTATTTTACAATATGTTCTCTCCATAACAACTAATTGGTGTGACAAAAAACTTGCAAACTAGTTATGTATCAATCAGGACGCAGATATGCTGGTGAAAAGTAACATAATGAAAACGTTATTTTAGGATTAAAAGCTAATATGCCATTTGTAATTGACCTTTATTTAAATATGACACTGAGGACCATGCATGCATATTGCATTGTACTGTGCGTTAAGCTGAATCTTGTGTAATATTTGGATCTTACTTTCAAGTTTCAGGAAATTTGCAAAACATTGGGGATGAAGAGTGCGATATCTCACCAGTGTAAGCTTTTTCCTCCCCAGAACATGTGCAACAGTCTGGAATTATGCGAGGACTGTTTACCGTCGGATTAAAACAAGCTATATTTGGTACTATGGGTAAATGTATAAGTTGTATATATATAGATAATAATGACACAGCCAATATGTCATTTTAGTTCCTCAATTCATAAAACATACATTTTATAAAACGTTATGCAGCTTGACTAATTATGCACTCATTAAATTATAAAAGTTAATGTAATCTTATGTCTAATAACCACTGATCGTCATATTTCAGGGTCAAGGTCGTATTGAGAAAACGGAAATCATCAATATGGCAATCCAACACAACAAAAACTTGAAGAAGGAGGTCAGTAGACATGGAGGTACGTTTTGACCACGGCATATTATTGTACATATTTGTTATAAAAAATAACAACGGAGATGTCGATATTTCCTTCAAGGTCCTTCACGTTTATGACTCATTGTATTATTACAAAAATAAACACAACCCGTGGTTAGTATTTGCAGTGTGCACGCTTTTACAAATGTAATGAGTCTCCATATACTTGATACGCTGTAGCTCGTTCATTCCACGTGTTGAAGTTTGTTTAATACAAACCTATGTCAATCAAAAATAGTATATCTAAAACAAATTTAGCTTGTGAGCAACGAAATTTAAGTTTTCATGGACGAAAACACACAGCCATGAATTTTGTATAGGTAAATGTGTGTAGTCTTAATATTGATTTAAGTCGTCTGCAAGAAGATACAAAAGTCGAACATGAAATGAAATAACTACAAATGTCAAGCAATCCCTGTGGATTGAAAACATAACAATACTGCTCAATATACAAAGCTTACATAACCAGTGAAACATTACTTCAGCTCTGAAATCCAGTATGCCTGACTGCTACTTGGGCTACAAGAATTGCCAAGACGAAACTATGCGATCCCTTGTAGAGGATGAGGGCTGGGACAAAATGGATCAACTCTGAGCCAGGCTTATGGCTCATCTTCAACAACAGGGGGAAAAGTTCAGAATTATATTTAACATTATTAAAATACGCTAAACAGAATATATGTCATTTTCAATGGCGCGGTAATGGTGGTAACCAAGAAAGAAATTTCGTGGATGAGTCATTGATTGTAACCGATAAATCTTAATGATATTAGTTATTCTTTGTTTTTTTCTACTGTATATGTTCGATACATCCGAAGGACTGTTTTCAGTATTTTTTTACATTTACACTAGCGTTCATTCAGAGATGTGTGGTGGCCGTACAAGGTCTCTCCATGCTACGAAACGGTAGTTTTATTACTTTCTGATCCTTATGGATCATACAACTCAACATTCGTGACTTTAAAATAAAACAAAACTACTTAAGGCGGGACTAAGTTGGATAGGGAGTGTTCCATATGGTATTATATCTCATGAACAGACTCAGTAAAACCGAGGCTTTCTTCTATTGTTTGGATTCGTTTCGAATATCTCATTTTAAGTATGTATTTATATATCTGGAGTTAATTAAGCATCCGTGCTATTATACGGCAGTGTTGAATACGGAATACTCATTAGATTTAACAGTCTGCATTGCATTCATTACCTATGTCAGTAGTCCAGCAATAATAATCATAAGTGAATATTAATATCCATATTTCTAATTAACAGATAAGTCGATTAGTCAATTAGGCAAGGGAGATCAATACAGAAATGCCGATGAGGAACAATATGTTCCCTCAGTTAAAGTCATACAACCAGTATGCCCAGAATCCAAGGACTTCTTCGGAGATACCACGCTTGCCTCGATGCACATGTCACATGAAGGGAAGAGTCATAGCTCATTGTCAAACAATAGGAGTACGGAGACCTCAGATTTGATCAAAAGTGCAATAAAATCATTCGAAAATGCTCAAGAAATGACACTGGAGCACTTAAAACGAGATCAACGCCAATGGCCACTCCTCACAACAAAATACGACTCGCCTATGAATGAGGATTCTGGCCTATCCTCGGGATCGGAATCTGTTGCTGACACAAACAAAAGTAGTGTTTACAAATTTAAGCACAACATTTCAAAGAGATTTTATCGTGATGAAAAGGATTCGAGGGAAAGATCAGACAGAAGTTCCAGATACGAGAAACGCATGTTTGGTTATGTACGTTCCCAATGTACGAGCAGCTCAGGCTCCTCAAGGTATCCAAACTCGGACAGTTTTTACATCGAGAAAACCAAGATCTCTGATCTGTTAGCCGGCTTCGTGCTACATCCCAGCGGAACTCACTATTTACCATTGTCTATACATCTCTGAGATATGCCAAATAACTTCTTTTCAGAAGCCCAGCAGGATTCTAGTTTATATCATCCTATACATATACAGGTAGATTTTAGCGGGAAAAAATACCAACCATTAGAACAGAAAACTCTATATCCGCAGAGGCAGCCAACTGATGCAATTAACAACGTAATAAATTAACAAGGCACACGATTAAAATAACATGGCACACCCTAAATCATATTTAAAAACTGCGCATATACCTATGCTATGGAGCGTAACATTAATCGTCATCGTATATGTAATACTGTTGTTGGAAACTAACAGCAAATTCCTAGATTTTTGCCCATATGCTGTGTATATAATATTATGCATGCACGCTATTAAACATATTATGAAGCATTTAATTGTGCATGCCCGCAATTTAAACATATCGATAGTTGAATATATGTCAAATGAGTTTGATTTGGTGATTCCTTATTTCAATTCACAATGGCAGCAATGAAGACAATATCAAAACATCGACACGTTACCAGTTTCAATACCTGTACAGAGCGTTATTTGGCAGATTATGGCTTTTAAAGACAGGTCATTTATGTCGTAATAGTTTTAAAATATTCATATGATATTGGTCGGGTAAAATTGGTGCTTCAATTAGTGATAAAATTCGTAGATTATTTACCATAATATCTCTTGAAAATGTTTAATATTGGGTGGATAGAAACGTATTTGTATCTTATTGTATTATTGGTCAGTTATTTATGAATTCATATATTGTGTTTTATTTAATGCTTTGCAAAATATTCTATGACGGGAGGCATACCGGTACTACCCAGGAAAAATAGGGTGGTCTACCAAAACACCAAAAATATCGACATTCATATATGGCCTAACATGCGCTAAAATGACGTAAAACACATTCAAAACAAAATATTCTTCATGTTTGCTATTAAAATATATACAATATATTAATTTGCTGTTGTTCATGTGGTCCTACATGCGCGGTGTACTGGTAACCAACATTGTTGTACATTCGCAAGTATCCTACCTGCCACTATTTCCATAGGACTAGATATGATTAGCTCTGGCCCCTATATAATTTGATAAAAAATGAGAGGTTGGTTTATCTCATTTCGTTCTTTAAAAAAGAAATGTTTGCAACCATATATATGTTGTTTAGCTAATAATGAACATAGGCAGATACATGCATGTTTTTTTTCTCCCATGCTGTTTGTTAAATAATAAAACTAATACGTTTTACCTTATTGTAACACTATATTCGATTTATAAGGAAGATACATCTGTTAGTCTTATCTTTTACAAAGACTGAGATTGTTCTCCATATTAATATTATTTCTTTTAAACGGCAGAAATACTTTTTGTGGATCCTTATTATTTGAAATAAGAATTTATGAACATTTATTAGTTATTTTGAATTAAAGGCGTAAATGTCTTGTAATATTGTCAGTAACCATGACAACGCTATTTTGACGATTAAAACTTAAAATAAGCGATACTGTGTTAAAAAGTATGTCTTTACATTGATGTGAGGTGATAATGAATGTTACTGCAGTATATAAAACCAACGCTATGGCTTTTGTATAAGTTTGAAGATTGTAGGTATACTAATATACACATTACATTTAAAGAAGGTGCTTTTCATGATCGGGGAACCGCGACCTGAACGTTTGAATATGGGACATTGTTTACCATATACACTGTTTGTTTAAAGTTTCAAGATGAGTGTAAGTATAATAGATAGCAAGTTATAGAGTGGAAATTGGTGTCAGGATTGGATCATTGTCAATTTGTGACATTCGACCTACTGATCCAAAACGCCATAGGATTCGCTCTCTCGGCAAGGGTAATGTACCTTTATACATAGTTTCATGAGCATTGGTGTTATATTCCCGGAGAAATCACGCGGAGTCTATATCATGTCATGTGACCGTGACCCTGATCTAATGAACCAAAAACACTACGTGTCATTATTTTTCCTAAAGCATGCCTCATGTAAAATTACAAAAAAAACGGTAAAAACTTTCACGAAATAATGGTCGGAAATGCGTTTTCCGGGATGGAGTCAAACTGACATTCACCTTTGACCTAAAACTGTATATCAATAGGGGTCATCCTCTCTCCCAAACCATACTCCCTGTGAAGTTTGAAGAGTATGTTTATCTCAATACAATATCTCGATACAGATGACTATGTTTTATATTGGGAATGACACACATCACAGTGTTTGATTTTGGGAATAATAAACATTACATTTTTTATATTGGGACTAATCAACATTACACTGCTTTATATTGGGACTGATTAACATTGCAATGTTTTATATTGGGAATGATCAACATTACAATGTTTTATATTGGGACTGATGAACATTACAATGTTTTATATTGGGAATGATAAACATTACACTGTTTTATATTGGGAATGACCACCATTACAATGATCAACATTACAATGTTTTATATTGGGACTGATCAACATTACAATGATCAACATTAAAATGTTTTATATTGGGACTGATCAACATTACAATGTTTTATATTGGGAATGATAAACATTACAATGTTTTATATTGGGAATGATAAACATTTCAAGGTTTTATGTTGAGAATGATACTGATTACAATGTTTTATATGGAGAAATATACAAAATACAGGTTTAATATCAAGAATGATATAGTATTCAATGGTTTATATTGGGAATGATTCAGATGACAATGATAAAAAAATCAATGTTTAATATTGAGAATGATATGCATATATAATATTTTACTCCACATGGTTATAATTACAATTTAAATACCTATACTGTTTCAAGACATGTACAAAATAACAATGTTTTATAATCGGAGTGAAATAAACTACATGTACTATGTTCACAATAAACATGTTTTACAATATTCTATATAATGAGTATACAGGTTAAACACTGGCGCATTGCCTATTCCAAATTTACAATGTGTACGACTATCATTTCTTAACCAAACGTACAGAGTAAGGAATGCAATGACTTATACTTTAAGTGATATAAATTGGTACACTTTCAACATTAAATAGTTACTTATAGGATGATACACAATACAATCGTGAATATTTAGGATGACGCACAACTAGATCGGCAATTTTTAAGACCATACACAATAACAGGGTTAATACATCGGACCATACACAGTTAAATCTTCAATAATTAACACCATACACCATTCTATTGTTTATACTTAGGATCATACACGATAACATTGTCGATACTCAAAACGTTAAACAATTAAATCGTTAATACTTAGAATGATACACAACTACATCGTTCATACTGCGGACTTAGCACAATTACATCGTTAATACTCAGAACGATTCACAAGTACATCGTTTATACTTAGGACGATACACAACTACATCGTTTATACTTAGGACGATACACAACTACATCGTTCATACTGCGGACCTAGCACAATTACATCGTTAATACTTAGAACGATACACAAGTGCATCGTTAATACTGCAGACCTAGCACAATTACATCGTTTATACTTAGAACGATACACAAGTTTATACTTTCAACGATACACAAGTACATCGTTAATACTTAGAACGATACACAAGTTTATACTTAGAGCGATACACAAGTACATCGTTAATACTGCAGATTTAGCACAATAACATCGTTAATACTAAGAACGATATACCAGTACATCATTTATACTTAGAACGATACAGTATACAATTACATCGTTTATACTTAGAACGATAAACAATTACAGTATTACTAATTGCGACAATGCACAATTACACCGTTAATCTATGTTAGGATGATACATGATTTCACAGTTAACACGTAGTATAATACTCAAATCCTTAGGGTGACAAGATACGGAAGCGTATATTGACCCCCTATAAAGTTTACATATTTCAACAAAAAAAGTGGAAGATTTCCGTTGAACGTGTATGACGATCTTAGAAAACAAGTTATATACAAAAAATATATAACTGCACTAATTAGAGCTATTAATATAAAAGTAATATATAACTGCACTTATTAGAGCTATTTAGATAAAAAATAATATTTTACTGCACTTATTAGAGCTATTTATATAAAAATAATATATAACTGCACTTATTAGAACTACTTACATAAACACATTTTATAATTTCAATTGTTTGAGCTACTTATACAATTATAAAATTAGTAAGTATTATATTTTAGCACACATTATAACCATGAACAAATAACAGAGATATTTAAAGTTGGTTTAATTATCTACAGGATGACAGTGTCAAGATATTTAGATACATCTTGATAAGTACGCTATTTTTGTTGAAATATGCAAACTTTATAGGGGGTATCTACGCTTCCGTAACAAGATCATATACAATTTCAAGGTTCAATACCAAGGGTGGTAAACAACAACAACGTTAAATACATAGGAGAAAAAAAAAGCGCTGTTTACAAGTATTACATTAAAGAAGATATGTGTCTTCTTTACTCCGGAAACACGTACTAAACGGATAACTAAATATGGAGAAGACGGAACAATCAGAGGAGAACAGAAGGACCAAGGGAAATGTTAATTCTCGCTTTGGTCAAATTGGGGTAAGTGGAATTACGATAGCCATTGTATTGAAGCTTTACACTTTTGGGAATATAAGTTATCTACTTCAGTTATGTCTTTTAAGGTATACTAACACAAATAAGTGTTTTATCATGCATATGATAATGGAGTTAAAAAATCATTTCTACACATGAACAATAATCAATATCGATCGGACTCTTTATAGGACGGGTAAATTTACCTATATTTCACAAAAAGCAAACAGGATTTTTTTTTAAAATATGAAAGCATGTTTCAATCGAACCCGAGCCGACGAGTCAGAATATACTTTAGGTATCTGTGGTTTTGATATATAGCAGATATAGTAGAGCAACAATGATCTGAAAAGATGCATATTTCAAGGGGGTACCCGGACCCAAGGTATAACAAGCACTGTCATAATACAAAATGTTCCACATGGTCTGAAATGTTTGGGACTGTTGGCATCAATTCTGAAATGTTGGTACTAACTTGGCAATTCAAGGTGACGTCCAAGATGGCAGCTTTTGTTTATTAAACCTGATAATTTTTTATAAAACTGAACAACGAATGTAGGGATTGTTTTTTCCTCAAAACTCAGTAAATGGTAATAAAACTAACTGAATATTTCGTAGGAAGTAAAATCAATTAAAAAAACTATTCACTTTTTATAATTTAGGGGTCAAAATCTGGGTCAAAAGGTCAAATTAGTGCAACAAATGACAACTGACTATACAAAAGTTAGTGATGGAGCAACAATATTTTGAATAACACGCATTATTGTACATCAAAACAATTATTAGAAAGCGTTCTTTACATAAATTAATTTAAATTTGACCTAAGTCGAGGACATGCAGAGATATCTAAGATCGCGTCCAAAATGGCGCCAAATTACAAATATTTATTAATTATGCTAAATGTGAGCATGTTCAAAATATAATAAGTTAACATGGTTAAGGTATTTTGTATTTAAAATAAATATGATAACTATAAAATGGCATTTGTTAAACTTTAAAATAAGTTTCAAAAATGTTCAGCTTTTATAATTTAGGTCAAAAGGTCAAATGAGTGCAACAAATGCGATTAACTATACAAAGGTTAGTACTGGGACAACACGTTTTGATATAACACACATTATAAATAAGTTATTTTAAATTTGACCTAAGTCATGCAGAGATATTCAAGATGGCATCCAAGATGATTTCCAAGATGGCGTCAAATTACAAGTATTTATTAATTACGCAAACTTTTAGGTCAAATGAGTGCAACAAATGACAATTGACTATACAAAAGTTATTGCTGGGTCAATTTTTTTTGGCATAACACACACTATTATACATCCAAACAATTGTAAAAAAGAGTGCTTTAAATACTTTTAAATTTGACTTAATTCAAGTACATACAGAGATATCCAAGATGGCGTCCAAGATGGTGCCAATTTACAAGTATCTACTAATTACGCAAAATGTTCAAACATAATAATTTAAGGTATTTTATATTTAAAAGAAATATTCTTAAATAAAAAATAGTATTTGTTAAACTTTAGGTGAGCGTGTATGGCATACAAAAGCGTCAAAACCATGGTCAAAGGGTAATTTGAGTGAAAAAACAAAAATAAACCTTTTGCATCACAAATTGTTTATATACACATCGTTCAAGTAGTAGGACTTTTTTTAATAATGTAAATGTTTAACGCTTACCAATGTTAACAATAAGGGAGTAAAAGAACAACAACATGATTAACGTTTATGCTGCTTATGGCATATGTCTACGTTTTCTTAACATTTTGGTCTATGAAAGAAAACGAACTATATAGGATTATATACAAGACTTGCTGGTGACAGATGTCTCTCATATATGGCTGCATTCCTGATTTAACACTGACAAAAGAAACAACTTGTTTCAAATTGTTTGACGTGGACTTACTTCCAAAAAGCATTAGAATATGTTTGGGCAAGAAAGATGAATTGAAAATTGGAAGGCAGTGATAATGATTTAGCGAAGTACTTCATAAATTCTGAATAAATTCAAAACATGGAGTGACAAATGGCAAAATTTCTTTTCCCATAGAATTTGCTACGAAGAAACTGACACAATATTGCTATTGTATGCTCACTATGCAGCAAACATGAGTGCAACACATGCAGTTATTAGAAGTCCAAATACTTTCATCAGAATAAGTGAAAATAAGTGTGCATACTGGTCATGATAGAAATCAGCTCATAAACTATTCAACAAACTCACAGCCGAAAAAAGTATGTGCTTTTCACACTGTATACTGTTATACACAAAGCGACAGATGCAAATGTCAAAAGTCTGCATTGAAAAATTAGTAGTGAGAGATGTACCGCAGTAACAAGATTTAAAGGAAAACATGACTACTGTTTTTAATAATGAGTTATGAATAGAGAAGGTTATGAACACGTTCCGAATACAACTACTATTAAACCCTTCTTTTAAGGAGATCATATTTTACATAATATGAATTATATAATGACTTGATGAGTCTATATTCGACAGTACTTAGAGCATATATCTGCCATTGGTCTGCCATTGATAAGCTTTATGTAATGTAATTCTATAACGGAGCCATTTAAATCTAATATTAAAAGACTCATTCTAGCATATTCATAACTGAAGATCCTTTGTAATTGTGCCCTTGACAGAGGTGAGATTTATAGGGGAGGTTTCATTTAATTTATTTTAATTTATCCTCACAATTATTAAAGAATAATAAGTGTGTTTTGCACAAATAAGATGGTGTCTCAATACTAATATGTATATTGTTTGGCACTAATTTGACATATTGACTTTGACACCTAAATTATAGGAGCAAAATGTCTCTCGAGCTTTTTTCATCATTTTGTCTGGTTAAAAAGGCAGCCATCTATGAAACACTTCTATCACCAGCAAATATCTTACGAAACATTGTCTTGTACTTCCTTTTACATAGGGAAGTTCAAACTCGGACCTATGCCCTCTCCGAGTAAGCAGCATAAACATTAGCATAAGTATGCTGTTATCTTACTCCCATAATGCATATAGTTTTAGGCTTACCCTTTCATTTCTCACTAGAGATGTTATACAAAAAAATTAGTTGTCCCAATACTAACTTGTGTATAGTCAACCATAACTTTTCACTAAACTGCCTTTTGACCTAGATTTAGACCACAAAATTAGGAATCGTGATTTTTATTTATTTATTTACTTCTTATGGTATAGTTAGTTTGATTTATTTAATATCAATACCTTAAATTATTATTTTCTGAAATGCTCACAATAAATACTTGTAATTTGGTGCCATCGTGGACGCCATCTTAAATATCTCTGTATGTCCTCAATTTAGGTCAAATTTAAAATGATTTGTTTAGAGCACTCTGTCTTACAATTGTTTTGGTGTAAAATAATTTGTGTTATACTAACAATTGTTGTCCCAGTACTAACTTTTGTAAAGTCAATTGTCCATTGTTGCTCTCATTTGACCTTTTGACCTAGATTTCGAACCTAAATTATAAAAGGTGAACGTCTTTAACATTTATTTTAAGTTTAACAAATGCAATTTTATATTAAAGCATATTTTACGTCATTTTCAACACATGTACGATTATGATGATAGATTTGTTTGTGGAGGAGGCAGATCTCGGGGCCCACGTTTCCTTGGTAGAACCAGTACTGTACACTTCCCGCCATCCGTAAGAATTGACACTTTCTCGAGCTCCCAGTGGGATTCAAACCCGCAGAGGTGAGAGGGTTTACAATGCAATGCCATTAACACCCTCGGCAATCTTGGATGCCCTCTTAGATATCTCTACATGTCGTCGACTTATGTCAAATTTAAATCATTTATTTAAAGCACTCTTTCTTACAACTGTTTTGGTGTATAATTTATGTGTGTTAAACCAACAGTTGTTGTCCCAGTACTAACTTTTGTGTAGTCGATTGTCAATTGTTGCACTAATTTGATTTTTTGACCTAGATTTTGACCTTTAAATAATAAAAAGTGAAAAAAAAATTAATTTATTTTACTTCCTGTGAAAAAATCAATTATTTTTATTACCATTTACTGAGTTTTGTGTGTTCAGTTTTATATCAGGTTTTCTAAAACTATGCCGAACAGTTTGATATATGACAGTGCTTGTTATACCTCGAGTCCGGGCACCTCCCAAAAAATACGTGAAATTTGCTCTACTAATAATAACTACAACTGTTTGTGTCTGTAAACAAGCAAAACATATATCTATAATATCAAGTTTCATTTACAAATGACATATATGTACACACGTATGTTGATTTCAATACTAATTATAAGCACGCACGCATGCACGCGCGAGCACGCACGCACGCACGCACACAAACACATATACACTTACAGAACACATCGAACTGTAAACAAATAGCCGGTTAAATATAGTTTTACTATTTAGCTTGGAAGAATGTGAATCGACTATTTAACAGGGGTTTTGCCACGGTTATGCTTCATAGGTTTTGTGCATTATGTAGGATGAAAGTGCGTCAAGGTTTATCACAACCGGTCTCTCATGGAGATGCGATTTGCAAACTTAAGACGATTATCGGCCGTGATAATTTTCATGAGATATGTATTAAAATTATTAGAAAATGTATAAACAGAGGTTACGACCGAAGTATTCTGCGGCGCACTACATGCTTAGTTGTAGACCCTTCTACAGGTTGCAATTATGCTTTCCTCTTCGATTGTGCAACGACCGGACGGGCGGTGGACTCTATGACAAGGTGTTCCTAAATACTTTAAGGCGGGAACTGTTTGATGAATGTCCTTCACTCCGTTTAGTCGTGCACACAAGTCATCGAGTACATATGAGATTAGCTTCTTAGGTTTAACTTATTTTTGATATATTATATACATGAACATTTTTGTGTTTTTTCTTATAACACTTATGTAATCTTTCTCAAATGTTAGGGGTTAACTCGGCGGTTTATTGTTATTTACATGGTCCTATTGTCTAGGGATGATGACAGGGTAAGAGTGAGGTTTGGTGCACCCTTGAACCAGTTAAAAAAAACCTCCCCGGTGGTCCCTTTTGCCACTGACCATTCCAAGGCGGTACCCCTCTTGTCAGCCCTTATATGTTTGTGATATGCTTTTTAATTGCATGTGTTTGTGATGTACTTTTTGAATCACCTTTGCGTTGTAATACTTGTCGGAGTGACTGTATTCTGTGAATGCTACTCTTCCTGTTGGATTTATAACCTTTTCTTTGTGACGTTATGCTTCATATCTTTTGTGCATAATGTACATGTCTTTGGAGGACATCGTTTACGTCTATTACTATAAACCGATTTTTAACGTCATTGGAGCACATCGTTTACGTATATAATGCACGTCATTTGAGCGCGTCATTTACGTATATATACTGAGTGAAACAGTTTAGCAAGTTGTTTAGATGAAATAATACTGTATACAAGATATACTGACATTTTGGGACTTTACGGGCTTGACCCATACGTTCATTTATTCGTTATGTCATTAAACTTTTCGACTGTTATTGGTGTGTGTTAAATAAAATATTGTGTCTATTGCACAATATTTTATTTAACACACATCAATAATTTTGATTTTACAACCAAACATGTATTATTGCCAGGGTGCAACAAAAACTTGCTAAACCTTTTTCCCTCAGTATAATTATATACCGATGAACACCTCGTTGTTTCACATTGTTTACGTATACAATTTTAAACTGATGTTCACGTCATTGGAGCATTTTATTTACGTACATGTATTAGGCAGGGACCCAATCCTGAAAAAAACCGAAAACGTTTACCAGGAAAGATATACTCCTGAATTTATAAATATTAACAGATGGGGGTCTTGTAAATATGAAACCACTGTATGGATTTCTGGCATACTTCGCATTTCGTAACAGCATCGCGATTTCTACGATAACCCTTTCGTACCAAGCCATTATATGAAAATCGCTGAACAAACAGCCGAAGGAAAATAAAGAAATTTGCACACGTCCTTTTAGGCAAATACAGTTCCAAATACAGTGTTTGAAACCTATATGTGTATATGAAATATCAAACTACAGAACCAAGACCTGATTACGTTACGGACCTTTTATGAATTTTGTTCTGTCCTGAGCTAGGGATAATGCGAATGTCTTGTCTTCACAATAACTTTAGTAAACGGTTTTCGATTTCCACTAAATGTTGTATGGTGTTAAGCCTTATACCAACAAGGCCTTTGCCAAGTTTACTACTGAGCAAAACTGACACTTGCCTTAAAGAATTGTTACCTTTGATTTTTGAAAGAATAGGCACATTTTAGCTAGAGTACACACATGACTTTAGTAAATAGATTCCGATCTTCACATTATTTAGTAGGAGACTTTATATGAATATGAACTATGACAAGATGACAGTGAGCAAAATCGACACCTGCCTTACTGAGTTATTGCCCTTGATTATTGAGAAAATACAAATTTCAGCTTTCGTACACAATACATATTAAATTGGTTCGATTTTCACACAGTTTGGCGTGTAACTTTATATCAAACGGATTTCAGACAGGTTAGACAATTATCAAGTTATTGCTCTAAATTGTCGAAAAATACGATCGTCTGATTGTTTCCTAATTACCTTTGAAATGTCATCAAATACTGTGTAATACTCTAATTAAACAAAGAGGATATCGTCCTCTGACTAAGGAGCGTGATTGTTTTAACGATGATTGTAATAAATAGGATTTTATTTTCCATGATTTTTTAGGTTAATATTATTAAGATCTCGGTTTTGTTTGACAATGAGAACAACTGAGGAGAGGTATACAAAGTTATCGCCCTTGATGTTTGCAAATATATACATTTTAGACTGAGTACACAGCAACTTCAGTAAACGAGGTCTGATTCTCACCAATATTGAGTTGACATTTTTTTGACAATTACACCATGTGGACTTGTCAGGTAGTTGTTTTCGAAGCATTTATTTTCATATAAGATAATATCTTTACACATATGGAACTAGTAAGGTATGGCTCTACTGTTTATAGAAACATTATTTGGAATCCCAAATGAGAACGGAATACAACTTTTGTTGCAGATTTGTTTTTGTTTTGTTATGATAGAGGTTTCATATTTAGTATTTATTACCTCTTTGTATATGGATGATATATTTGACAATTACAACACTTTCTTTTCTACTATGGTTACTAAGTATACTTTCCTTCCTAAAGAACTTCACCTCAACATTGCTAATATTTCTCATAGTTGCTATATCTTCTTTACTCGATTTACATCTCGCGATTGAAACTGAGAAATAATAAGCAAACTCCATGACAAGAGAGATCATTTCAATTTTGACATTGTTAATTATCCTGACTTGGACGGGGCTGTTCTTTGATCAGTTTCGTATGGAGTCCATTCTTCTCAATTTATTATTTTTGCTAGAGTATGTAATCGAGATGAGGGCTTCAATATTCGTAGCCATGGCAGCAAGGGAATAAACTATTAAGAGCACAACAAGACAATATTAAAGACAAACATCAAACGTTACCGTTTTTTTAGGATTTAGGTAGACGTCATCATAGGTCAACAATATTTTCGGCGATCGCACAGTCAATGGAAAGCAAAGTGGTGAACAGTAAATGGTTTAACCACTAAACATGCAGTGCGTCGCAAAATAATAAGGTGACAACCTCCTTTGATAAGCCTTTTAACAAATTTAGTAAATATTGCATGAAAGTGATCATTACACAGTCTTTATCAGGGTGATTATATGACTCTGTCAACTTCTTAGAAAATAATCTGCGATTAAGTCATAATTTGTCACATGACCATAGTTAAATATCAAAATGGTGATCTGAAATCAACTCCGCAACCTGACACCACCAATGCTATGGGGTGCTGCTAAGTGGTAAACAGTCGAATGGAAGTCAGCTTATTTTGGACTATTTTGATGAATTAAGGTTAGTATTTTAATTTTAGGTAGACTGTTTAGAGTTATGAGATCTTAGAAGTGATGGTAACAACAAACGTTATACTGTAACCCTATGGGAATCGCAATGTTGGAGTCCATTTTGATTGTTTTAACGGCGGACTGACATGCCAAAAAATACGTTTTATTCTACCGCAGTATAATGCTTAACAAACATGACTGTTTATGCACTAAACTAAATATTGAATAAGAGCAATAAGCTTGTCTTTGTAAAGGTTTGTGTGACGTTTATTGCATTATTTTTGAAGAAAGTAATAACGACCAAAATCTATTAATCCAAGAGTTGTCATAAGCTTAAGCAAAATGTTGTGTGAGTAAGACAGGACGTTAAACTTTTGGAGATTTTTGTAGTGGTTCAGACACTAGAAATAGGAAGACAGTGTGCTTTATTAAGCTGTTTTTGTACATTAGGAATCCAGTACATAGTTGAAAGTTTGTTTTGCATTTCATCTACCCCAGCTTTAATATTGCTTCATTGAGTTTTATACCCTCACAAACCTTTGCAAAGGTTTCTTTTCATAACCCTAATTTACTTTTAAACTCTTCTGCTACAAGGTCTGTCATAACGTGAATTCTATGGTGACTATATGTACAAACTTTTTAAGATAATTGGTCATTATCACATTCATACAATCTGTGTTAAACTTGTTAACAAACATAACAAAAAAAGGTTATGAATATATCATTTTGTAGTGCACTGCATGTTTAGTTGTTGATCCATTTGCAGTTCGTTCGTCACAATGCTTTACAATTAATGTTGCGTTGACCCGACAGATTGTAAACCCTATGATAACTTCTACTCACAGGCATTCATTACGATATATAGTATAGAAGGATAGAGAGAATATTGTTATAGTATATGTATATAGTAAAGGGCCTTCTTATGGTTATAGTATATGTATATAGTAAAGGGCCTTCTTCTCCTCTCGATCTCTATCCTTCTATGCTAGATATTGTAATGAATGTGCTTCTATCTAAATCCGCCAAGGGATGGTAACGCGTAATGTTTGACTTTAATAGTGTCTTATCGTCCTCTTAACGGTTCATTCTTTTGTTGTCCTGGCTTCTGACAAGTATTTGCTTTGTGGCTTTCTAGGCATTTTATATTCATATATACATTTTGTGTTATATTTATATTGCCTACTAATTTCTATTAATACTGCCTAGTTTGTAAAGGGATATAGCCTGGCTGGTCCCATATTATTGGAATGAAAATAGGATAAGAGTGAGGTTTGGTGCACTCTAGAACCTGGTTTAACACCAGTGGCCTTTATGTCACTGACCATTTCAAGGAGGGACCCATATTTTCACTGACCATTCCAAGGAGGTACCCATATTTCCAACCCGTTTGAGTTTCCCATTTCGCATACTTTGCTCTTTTCTATTCGTGTGATTGTGTTTGTTTTTTCATATACGTGTGTTTGGTTGACTGACTGTGTTATGTGAATGTTACATTTCCTTCTCGACTTTTATACCATAATTTGTTTCCGACTCGAAATAGGATATGTATCACATTAAGTGATAATTCTAGTTTTAAACTGTAAACTCTGTTACATTATTTAATTTATTGGGTTTCATGGATCAAGACAACTAAATCCGTAGGACAGTATTCAAGTTTATGATATGTTTTAGAAACGTTGACAACCAAATGTTGGTTAGACAGTTAATATTCATAATTATGTAACAAAAGTGCAAATTTCAAATCAATCATTTAGATAGTATTCAAGAGGTTTTGGAGAAACTCTATCAAACAGCATACCCAAACATTGACGTCGCTCACTCGCCTTCCAAACTCGTCAATAAAAATCCGTTATTTTTAAATATAATCATTCGGCTGTGACAAAAATAGTGAACCAATTTGGAAATTTACAGTTTGACAAAACAGTAATTGCAATAACTTCTATTCTGTTTTCAAGGTAAATTAAAAGTCCATAATTGTATTAAGAAATCAAAAAGCTACCATTATCGAACGGATTCTAAATATCCACCAGTATCCAAAAGCAACCTATATGTTAATGTTATTAAGGCTTCACACTTAAATATATGGTTTAAGCCCACGCAATTAAAGATAGTTGTTGCAATAATCCTATTTCTAAGTAAATTAAGGGCCATACCTCTATTCCAAAATGGCAAAACAATTTGATGTATCAGAAACATTATTAACATTTACTGATATCTTATTTGTATATACAATTTCAACCCAAAATGTTTAATTTTCAACAAAACTTGATGAATCAACATAAACTCAACACAAAAGTGTATTTTCGTAGATAATCAGGTGCCATAACTCTATTTAGAAAAGGCAAAAGACAACATTGATCGTAAGGAAGTGATGTCTGTTTGATATAAGACTTCACAGCAATTTTAGTTAAAATCGAAAATAAGTTAAAGAATATATTAAAACCTTGCAGCTAAGCTTTACCCGAAATATGCATGTTTTGTTAAGTAACTAGGGGTCATAACTCTATTCTAAAAAGGAGCAAATCGGCCTTGATGGTTAGAAAATGGCATCTTAATATAATGTTTCACAGTAAAGTTGGTTTTAACCGAAAACAATTTACAGAAGTTTATATCAAATTACAGAAATTATTAGATACGTAGCCAAATGTAGATGCCCGTCCCTCCCTCCACCCATCTGCCCGCCATTTTCTATCCTTATACCGCTTTTAATTTTAAAATAAATGTTAAAAAAGTGCAATCTGTGTAAACAGAATATAATCAGGCATGCTTATGTCTTCTTGGTGGATAAAACAAATCAAATTTCTAAAATATAAACTTGTACACATTTTATCTTTGAATATCAATTTTTTCTTATCACATATGAGCTTCCATAGAAAATGAGTTGGTGTTACGAAATGCAAAGAATACCATAAATCCATACAGTGGTTTTGTATATAGCAGAGTTTATGCTATTGATATGCAAAAAAGTAACAAGTAAATCTTCCCGGGTAAACCAAAAGCGTTTTGTTGAACGATGCGAGGAGTTGGGTCCCTGCCTTTATGTAATTATAAACCGATGTACACATCACTGAAGCACATCGTTTACGTCATTACGTGGTCCTGTCTTATTCCATTAAGCGATGGGAAAGCTTATATTAACAGGAGTTTATAACGGATATTTCGATAATAAAAAACGTTTAAAAGCATTTTTACTGAAAAAATGCGATAACCTGTTTAAAATTACCTGGAAAATTAACGGAAGTAGTCCCTGTTAAGTGTAAGGTAAAATGTACGCGAGTTTTATGGCAATACTTAGTATGTTCAATTGTTAGACAATATAGAATTTTTTTTCCAAATGTGTTCGCTTCGATTTTCAAAACCTTTTCCAAACTGTATGATAATGGGTATTACAACTAAAAATGTATACACTGTCATATCTGCGTTGTGTTTAAAATAAGTATAAAAGTCGAACAGGAAATGCAGCTTTCACAGAACACAGAAAACCCAAAAACTCGCAAAACGACAAACATGAATGGCAATGTTAATAAGGAGCAAAAGCATACGACGTCACAAACACAAAAAACGTTGACAATAAGACTGACGCCTTGGAACGGTCAGTGGCAGGAAAGGCCTAAACCAGGTTCTAGGGTGCACCAAACCTCACACTTACCCTACTGTTATCCCAATAAAACGGGACAGTGTAAGCAATGAAATCCCCGCCATGAACTATTCTCTAACCAAGAAGGCGGCATTAATAGGCAATATAAGTAAAACACAAAGATGCTCGTGTATATATAAATACAAAAAACAATAGCCCAGAAAGCCACAAAGAAGGTACTCAATGACTTGGCAGAAGACAGAGCAACAAGAGAATAGACCATTGAGGGTACGACACGACAATATTACAGACGAACATCAAACGTCAACGTCCTTTTGGGCTTTCGATAGACGTCATCATAGGGTTCACAGCCTGTCCGGTCATCGCACAATTGAAGAGGAAAGCATAGTGGCGAACTGTAAATGGGTCCACCACCAAGCATGCAGTGCGTTGCAAAATGATAGTGTCATAACCTCTTTTGATAAACCTTTTAATAAGTTTAGCAAAAATAGTATGAAAGTGATCACGACCAAGGATCTTACGATGTTTGTAAATCACATCACCATAGAAGTCAGGTTGTGATAGTCCTTGTCGCAGAAGAGTCTTAAATTACTTTTATAATTGAAGATCAGGGTTACGATAATAACATTTTGCAAAGGTTTTACGAAGTTTATGGTAACGGTAGCCCTGATGGAGTAACGTTTTAGTTCTACAAGGATTACGAATATTAAAGTCCTCAACTCGAGTACAAGCTCTAGAAAAACGAATAAGTTGAAACACATAGACCACATAAGAAGTTGCTCGGGGAACATCCCCATCATCTAAATGGGGATAGTTCATTTTGTTTAAATTGAACATTAAAAACAATGTCCAGGCATTAATTGTACTCATACATCTAACTCAGAGAGTTCTCAATACTGTTATGTACTATTTATTGATAAAAGAATATAGATAAACTAATCAAAAGTCCTAAGTACCTACCTAATAATATGTAAATAATATGCTAATTGTTTTGATTAACTGTTGTATTTCTGGAAAATAAACAAGTATAAATAATTTACTCTGATCGCATGAAGACAGTTTACAGCTTCCATAACAATTATATAACCCAGTACTTAGAAATTGTGTTAAGTGTAAAGTTATATTTTGTCATGAGTTATAGTTTCAGATACCTACGTCTAAATCATTTATTTAACACATCGAAACGAATAATGTCACACCAAAAGCGAAGTAAATATATCATAAACATATATAAATAAAGAATACTCTTAAACTATTTCCAACGATGAAGATGTATATCCCCTTTTGTGTAATCCCATTGAGTATTTGAAAAAGATAAACAAAATAGAACTAAAATAATCTTGAATATTCTTACACGAAGCTTCCAGTTTAATATGTTTACACATTTGTCTAGGCAGTGCTACCCTTGAATTATAAATGCCTACAATTAATCAATACATACATGACCTTGAGTATTACATAAGCTGACTATGGACCAATACACACTTTTGTCAAGTTTGTATTTATTGTCCAAGTATAGCACTGTCTAGATAAAAGTGTAAACATATTAAAATGCAAGTTACATATAAAAACATTTGATTATTTTAGTTCTTTTTTTTTTAAATTTTGGTAAAACCTTTTCACTGGGAATCCATAAAAAGCGACATTATCCTTAACGTAACCCACAGGGACTTGCGATGTTGCGAGGGAGAGGTGCATAAGTCTTTATATAACGTATATATTGGTGTGTGTTTTCCAGGTAGTTGCCTTACTCAGCGGAATTATTGCAGCTTACATTTCAATCGACAAGATACACACGTAAGTCTATATCATGACGTCATTCTTGTCATCCCTACTGGCTAAAGTCATGTTGTGTTTTAGTTTATTCAATTCATATAACATGACAATGTTATAATCATAACCATTAAAAGCAACTGCGCCTTTCGTATATAGAATAATAAGAGACTATATTATATAAAATAGTATACTCACATTATTATGGTACGTTTGTGATTTGTCCAGGACCTATTCTTTCTCTGAAGAAATAGGTCAACACGATAAATAATACTAATGTAGGCAGATGTGTCCAATACCTGCATTCACTACTCAACTTTATATTCGGTCACCCAGGCTTTTTGAAAATAACACGAATTCTAAAAACTGGAAATCACCGAAACACATACCAATATTTTATTCAGTTTATGAACAAGGTTTAAGTACAATCTAGGCAGATTAAGTTTTATAAATCGCTAGCGAAATTTGTTAAACGACGCCAGTTAAAATTTCAAATGAAAATATGAAAAATAATATAATTTTTTGAAAAGTGACCGATATAAAAGTTGAGTAGTGTATATTGATCGAATATGTTTAGAATTATGTTAATGTTTACCATTGCATGGACTGATAGAATCCTTTTATTCCTCGTTCAGTATAGCTGACGCACTTTTTTGTCATGTACATTATCAGGATCGGATATCTTGTACAGCTGCAGAAAAGCTGGTTCTTTGTAAACCTGTTCGTTCGTTTATTATTGTCAGTTTTTTTTATTGGTCGCTTAAGGATCTGATCTCAAAAGTAGATCGAAAAGCTGCTTTCAAGGACGAGAGTCAACTACAAACACATACAGAAATGAAGAACAGCTTTAAAGATGAATAAAAGGCAAAATAAGACATCACAAACACAAAAGGGTTGACAATAGGGATACGGCCTTGGAACGGTCAGTGGCAAAAAAGGCCGCTGGGGTTTAAACCAGGTTCTAGGCTGCACCAAACCTCACTCTTACCCTATTGTCATCACAATAAACGGGACAGTGTAAATAAAGATATCCCCGCCAGGTTATAATCTCTAACAAACAAGTCAGCAAGGCAGCCACTCAACCGATGTTAGCAGGTCTTGGTATAGTTGCTATTGTAAGTATTGCTCGAGAGAACAGTCATATTGATGGTGTATCTCTATCCAATTTACTTCTAATTTGTTGATTTTGTTTTGTTTTTCACGTCCTGACTGTACTCAGGCTAGGACGTACAAACGTTTACAAAAATACGTTATTCTTGCTCTTCAGCGAAAACACACCCAACCAGAATTCCCCGTCAGAATTAACTATTGAAGAAAAAACAAAGCAAAGATTTCCTGCATACTTTCGTACACAAGAGGAACATGCAGAAATAGAAAGATTGCTGAATTCATCGCTTCCGATTACAGTGAATGTAACGGATCACGATATACCTGAAGTTGGCTATTATGTCAATGCATCAAGTTGCTCCAAAGACTTGCAATGCACGAGTTCTCAATCCACAAAATGGCGTCACATCAGATTTAATTCGGTCTATCACGGATGTTGTTATTCGTAAGTATACTAATAATACATACTGAAAAGAGGATGTCTTGCAAGCAACGAACATAAACAAGAGAAAAGAAGCAGAATAAGAGTTAAATTCCATTTTGTTTATTTCGCCCATTGTTTTCTCGTTTAGGGCAACGCGTTTTGCTAGAAAATGGACCATACGCCTCTGGCCATGGAATGGTGTGAAAATACCGCTTGAAAGTTTCATGTTCACCGTCATATGCATACCATCTTCGAGATGGCTCAAGTTTCTGTACTATTGGCATATTAAATATTCAGTTCTGCCTAAGGCGGGGCTAGAAGGTGTGAACGGTAGCAAGCACATTTCACTACCGTTTAAGAACAGTCTCAATCAAACCGAGACTAATATATTTTGTATTTATCATGTTTGACAATTTTAAAATGTCTCCTTTCATACTTTTTTTTAATATAATCATCTCACGCCAACTAGCACCGGCAAGAACTTCGAAAACAAGATTTATCGGCGCTTGGCGTGCTGATAGCAAGTATTTGCTGTACTGTATGTTAAAATAAAATGTTTAAACTGATTGCAAATAACACTTCACATATATAACTAATAACTGAAGATGCACACTTCTTAATTTTGCGGATTGAGTTAAATTATTGTACTACGAAACAATTGAATAGGTTAACATACATTTGATTTAGATGCTTGAGATGTCTTTGATAATGCATTATATTCTAGATCTCAATGCTTTTTTGTACAGTTTAAACGATTTGATCAAACCCTTCGTAGACAAATGGCCATATAGAAATCACAGCACCCAAACGCAATGTCACTGTAAGCACGTGTTGTATTGAATGAATATTAAAAATAGAGTCATTATGCACAACGTCCTGTATATCAATGTGCGGTGCAAAGAAAGATGGTTAAAACATTCAACATTATCTCGAAATTATGTACACAGATTTGTAATGTAACTGCTAAGTCAACGTTTACTCAACTTTCGTTGAACCTGACATGTGTTCCATTGTTCATAAATGCACTCGTCAACATGTCGATGAAATTCTGCTACGCTTTCTAATTTACAGGCTCTTGTTAACGACTTCAGTTTATTCAAGACGCAACACATTTATCCAATAAAGTAAATCTGAATAGTGCTACACAGCTATATCTTTAACTGTATGTAGATACGTGTAAAGTTTAAAATAGCTCTTTTCGCTTGACTGGAAAAGAAAGGACGCGTGTCCTAAAAAGAATGAATGAAAAGTGGTGTTGCGTACTGTTAACATATCCTATTAAGATTAGATAATATTGGGACAGCAACTTCGGTTAATGAATCACGCGGGGCAGAGGTCTGTAGATTCGAAATCAAAGGATTTAAAATCCACTGAGCTACCGAGGCCATTGCGTCCAAAAAGGAGCCACCAGTAATAAGGTATATACTCTAAAAAAGACGAAACAATTTACAATGTTTACTTTATTTCAATCTTCTGCAATAATTAGAGATCCTTCAAAGCCTTTGCCAAACACGTCATTTAAACATGTACAGTAATTTATATTTGACTACTATTGCACACATATTTGATCATGTTGATAATAAATAAGTTTATATATATATAATATTCATATAATAACTCATTTATTACAGAGAATACGCCTGATTGAAGAACTTGACTAAGACCTTATTATAGTACACGTTATGCTAAACCTTTGTTTAGATCAAGTGCTATGGTGATAACAAAGCCAAATTATGTCATTTTTCCAAATCAGGTCCAGATAACTCATTCAAACCCATCAGATCGCATGACTGATGAATATTAGCATCTAAATCTGGCTGGTTCCAGATCTCGTCCGAGAATTACAATATGGCATGTTTCAATTAATCAAGGGCCATTATGATGGTGTTTATAATTACCATCTGGCTGGGTTTCGAACCTGTCCGAGGTTGATATAAAGACCCTGTTAAATTTCAGTATAGATAAAATGAAAAACGAAGGTGCTAGAGTGTCCACATTGCAAAAGATAACAGACGGGCGGACGACGGACAACTCGTTATCCCATAAGCCCTGCTATCCTTCGGCCAGTAGAGCTAAAACACATGTGAGGTTATTCTATACACGTAATGTACTAGAGTTGATTCTGACAATGTGTCTAGACCAAAGCCATTTCCTAACTCAAAGGTCAAAGTTACTGATCAAATATTATAAGCCTAATTAGTGTTAATTAAATCTTATTACACGCATATAATCATTTTAAAATATAGACCAAACACCATTTCTGAAGGTGAATGGCGGACTTAGACATCCAAGATCACATGCAATAACTTGTTGTAAACAAGATAACTATTATATCATTCACGGAACCCTCATTTGACGGAGGCTCAGGAACATGATTTGGCCATTTTATCAAGTTGTTTAAATGTCATGATTAAGCGGAAAATATCACGACACAATAGATAAATGCATCTACTTCGCCTTTTTGGATACGTACACATGTGTGTGCAAAGAAACATATTCGTGACCACTTCCCCAACACATACAATACCTTATCTGGTCTTCAACTCCATCAAACGACTGGAGAGTATCAACAACGAAAATCATGTTGATTTCTGAAAAAAATAAATTTGATTATCATACGAATGAACTCATATATTAATATGATGCAGATTGGATAAACTATCGTTTTATTACCGTATAAAACCATCTGGCAATATTTCTTTAATAAATCTAAATCCAGCGCTCACAAACCTACATCTACCGCACTTTAGAGCCAGAACCTCCGACATCTAACGCGATTCAACTCAAAATCCAATGCTTGACAACACGACATCATTAAGCACTCGTATGCACAACTCATTGTTTTCTTAATCAGCACGCTTTATAATCGATACTTGAACATATGCAATTGACAATAAGCTGTATATTGACACTTTTAAATACAAATAAGAGTCGCATTAATATTTTCACATAATAACTAGAACTGAGTTTCCGGGTACTTTTACTAAAAAAAGAACTTAGTTTAACATGACTGTATTGAAAAAAAACTTAGCATAAACGGGACAAAGAATAGTAGGTAAATAAAACAACTTACTTGATTTACAATATGTTATTCTCTAAACAACTCACTGTTTACATGTTTTGACATGAATTTCCCAAAACTTCAATTGAAAAGTATCCGGTATCCGATATCTGTCGTGCTTGCAAACCGACATCAGAATATCATAGCGCGTATCCCATACATTGTATACATAATGTGTAGAATATTATATTCAAAATGCAGAAAAAGTGACTGGGAACTGAAAAACAACAATAATAACAACATCGCATACATTTTAAAGAATGTGTGTGGAATATAGCATTATACCAAATTTAGCTTTACGTCGTTACGAAATGGCCTTATTATTAACCCCGCCTTCTCGAAAGCGGGTATACAGTTACCCCCGCCTTCGCGAAAATGGGATACAGTATTGATATTGTCACGAACATTTCCCCCCAAAACTGAACTATATACCCATACTAAATTGTTATGATATGTCCAGTGTAACTACCGTGTAAAGTTGTGTAAGAAACAAGGGCAGGTAGATACGATATAAGTGAAAGGAGTTATTGCCCCGGGTAAGTTTGCCGTTTTGAAGTCTTATTATTATTGTAAGATTGTGTGTCGCTTACTGAAGAAAATGTGTAATACCTCCAGGAAACAAATGTGTAGTGCAGCATTAATACCATGGAAAATGTGTCGGACGAGATGTCAGATAACGCAAATATAAGTAAAATGAGTCATTCATCATAGTTTTAAAAGTAGATATAAAAGTAGATATAAAAATAGATATAAAAGTCGAACTGGAAATGTAGCATTCAAGGTTCACAGTCAACCAGAAACACGCATAGAAACAAACTACTGCAAGGATAAATAAGAGGCAATGTGTATACCATCACACACATAAAAGCGTGACAATATGGCTACCGCCTTGGAACATGGTCAGTGGCAAAAATGGCCGCTATGAGTTCAACACAGGTTAGTTATATGGTGCACAAAATTTCACTTTATATTAAACGTAACTAAAATTTCGGTATAAAGCCGGGATATTCTTTTCCTTAATATTCTTGCTAACATCATTAATTCTAGACATTTATGTTACGTTTAATATAAACATGTTACATATCATTGCAGATATGACGAATATAAGGCCCCTAAACACTGGCAAGATTTTTAATGGAAATGTACTCAAGATGGCACAGTTTGATGGAAATAACCAATACTTTCTCAAAGAGATTTGCAAGTACGTTTGTCTGATAATACACTTTACCTGCTAGTTATATCAAAACTATTTCTTCATTATTATTCACAAATTACACTTACTTTTTAAACTATTCTTAGAGAAAAGCATGATTTGGTGAGCATTTACTCTTTGGTATTTTTTGAATTCTAGAGATGTTAAAGATGTTAAAGTTAAATGTGTTTTAACAGAACGAAGTAGAGCAGATCTGATTCAACTGTTTATCGCCATATGTTAACCTTTGGGGCAAAGAGACTTGTGTACTAACATAAAATACAACCTTGATTTGAACAAAAAAAACAGGATTAAAAATAATCGAAAATCAAAAATGTTGTGTTTTTATATGTACTCAGTATATAAGCTTTCATTAAGTATATACGCATCTGCTTTCATTACAACCCAGTAATATGTTCGGTTGCATGCGTATTTGTAAACATAAGAAATCAACCTAAGACCGGAAGTCACACCTTCAAAGATCGCCTTTAAGAGAGTACACGTATAACAGTATACTTGTATGATAAATGCATCTAAACTGATTCAATAGATACCATTTTGTACAAGGTTCACTTAGGAAATATTATCTTGTAAACGACCGCTATTGCTGTTAGGAAAACATCATTTATTGTGTTTGCATATAACTAATTGTTAAATTATATTGCACCAATAATATATTTAAATCTCAGGTACATAACGAAGAAACGGTATGAGTTAAAAGCTATAAACATGTACTTACAAGTAAGTATAATGTAAATATAATTAGTGTCTATTATGTTTTCAGACAAGTACCTGGTTGTGGCACCTGTACGTGTAAACAGCAGTCTGCATACGTCACTGGAGTATATGAGGATCGTAACAATGACTATGGAATAGCTTGGTTTTAAATAGACGGGAGTTGTAAATGTGTAAATGTGTAAATACGATCACATATAGTTTTAAAGTTTATTCAAGTCTCATCACACAGTAAAGATAACTGTGCCATTCGCTAAATATTTATAAGGAGACCGTACACAACCGCAGATTTATCAAATATATGTACATATATAAATAGGTAACATTTAAAACCTATTATGTTAATAATATTAGAAAACGTGCGACGTCATAAAATTTCTGAGAGGTGCGATTATGGAATATATATATACATGTATATTGGATATTTACGAATTCCCATTTCATATACGATTTATGAAATGAGTTACAAATTATTCTAATTTTAACGAACATTTTGGCGAGTTAAAATTAAAAATAATTCGTAACGAGTTTTATAAATCTTATACAGAATGGGGACGAGTTTAAGATCATTACTAACATGACATTTATTTTAAGATTATCACATAACATGGCAAATATGTTAAAAAAAATCAAATGAACACAAAACCGCCACGGCGTCAGACAAACGTTAGTGCAAAACGTCATGAACTTACGTCCATTGACGCTAAAAAGTTATGTGATGTAAAACGTTATGCAATGTCTTAACCTCATGTCATACAAAACGTTGGGTATCAAAGAGTTCGTGTTTTCTTTATTTTTACAAAAGGACATTTTAAAATAATACCACCTGATTTGTAGTTGTTAATTATTAACTATAAATTGTTGATAAACAATAAATATATGACTAAGATCTGGATGTTTTTATAATAAATAAGATTCAGTTAACAAAACTAGCGTAGTGTTACACATTTAATGCATTTCATGCTCAACCACTCACAATCATTCCAGATTGTATAATACATGCGTATACAAACTAGTATATGAAACGTGTGTTCGTCTCTGATAACAAGGGTCGTTATGTGATAAAACGGTTTATCGAAATCGAGCAATACATCTTTCCAAATCTAATAATACCTTAATGTACATAAAATATGGTGTAATCACAATAATGCGGACATCTGCAAAGAGAACACATCAGGGAAGAAGACTTTTTAAGTCTTTACCTATATCACTCTATGTAAAACTGTGACCCCTGGGGCGAGGCCAAATTTGACCCCAGGGTCACCATTTGAACAAACTTGGTAGAGGACAATAAGCTGATGGTAAATGCAAACAATATTAATACCTTTGGCTCTTATAGTTTCAGAGAAGAATACTTTGAAGTTTTTCCTTAAAAGTCTATGTAAAACTGTGACCCCTGGGGCAGGGCAAAATTTGACCCCAGGGTTACTATTTGAACTGACTTGGTAGAGGATCCATAAGCTGATAATAAACAAGAGGGCCAAGATGGCCCTATATCGATCACCTGAGTTATGGTCCATTATCGAACTTCTTCGAAATCTTATGGTCATATACAATCTGTGCAAGTTTGGTAAGATTGTTCAAGAAATGTGGCCTCTGTTGTTTACCAACATTGATATAAAGACACGGACAAATATTGGTAAAGATCAAATACAAAATGAAGATGCTAGAGTGTATCCTCTGAGGCATGGCCAAATGTGACCCCCGGGCTACATGTAATATATGAGAGCTGTGTGCCTTGTGGTTTCAGAGAAGAAGATTTTTAAGTTTTTCCTTATACAAGTCTAGGTAAAACTGTGACCCCCGAAGCGGGACCAAATATGACCCCATGGTCACCATTTGAACAAGCTTGGTAAAGGACCACAATCTTATAGAAAATGCAAAATATTTAACCTCTGGCTTTTGAAGTTTCAGAGAAGAAGATTTTCCCCCCCTATATAAGTCTATGTAAACTGTGACCCTCGGGGCGGAGACAAATTTGACACCAAGGTCACCATTTGAACAAACTTGGTAGAGGACCATAAGCTTATAGCAAATGCAATATATTGAACATCTGGCTAAAGCAGTTTCAGAGAAGAAGATTTTTTAAGTTTTCCCTATACAAGTCTATGTAAAACATGTGACCCATGGGGCGGAGCCAAATGTAACCCCATGGTCACGGACCATAATCTTATAGTAAATGCAAAATATTAAACCTCTGGCTCTTGTAGTTTCAGAGAAGAAGATTTTTAATGTTTTCCTTATAAGTCTATGTAAAACTGTGACCCCCGGGTCGGGGCCAAATAAGACCCCAAGGTCACCATTTGAACAAAATTAGTAGAGGACCACAAGCTGATGCTACATGTAATACATGAAAGCTCTGTTCCTTGTGCACTGCCAAAAAAAAAATCTTAGTTCTAGAAAAAACAACTTATATTGAGAAAATTTATCTTGTTTTGAGACAATTTTTCTTGGGAGTATACTTAGAAATTATTTCTTGTTTCTGCCACCATTAGGAATCTTGAAACAAGAAATAGTTTTCCTATAACAAGAAAAAGAATATTCTTGCTTCATTCACTCGTGGATCTCATTTCAAGAATTAATTTTCTCGAAATAAGAAACAAAATCTTAATTTAAGATCTTACATTTTCTTATATTTTTCTTAAATTAAGAACTTATCTTAATCTAAGAAACCCTATTTTCTTATAATTTTCTAGTCACTTTTCTTAAATTAAGAACTCAATCTTAATTTAAGAAACCAATTTTCTTATAACAAGAAAAAGGGAGTATAGCTAGAAATATTTTCTTATAGGAAAATACCAAGAAAGTATACTATCTGAAATCAAGAAAAAACAAGAAAATTAACAGGAAACACATTTCTTATTCCGAGTAGACAGAATCTTGCTGAATTCTACAATTTCTCAAATCAAGAAAGTCTACGAATTCTACAATTTCTCAAATCAAGAAAGGTTATTTTATGCAGCAATGTAGTGTTATGAATTTTCTGCACAAGGGTCTTTAACATTGCATAAATAGTGAAATTGTCATATCTGCATCACAGCACGAATGTTATAAATGACGAATGTAATAAATTACGTATGCTATAGTTTTGTCTTTTTTTTGTGTGTGTAGCTCACTGTATTAATAGTAAACTTGTAGGAAGGCAAAATTATCCAAACAATGCATAAAATATGAGTTTTTTACATATCACATGTATATGTAGTCGGAGTATTCTCTGACGTTTATAAAGCCTTTTTAATATTTTTTATGGTACGGCTTTACTGTACTTACATATTATGTTAATTTATATGACATGTTATATTAAACTGGAAAAATTTAGAAAAGTTTAGTTCTTTTAGAAAAAAGGTCCGATGAACCACACTTAAACATAGTAGAAAATAAAGAGTTTTCAATAGATCACCCAAATACCGTCAGGTGATATTAAAGGCTTTGGTGACATCTGCCTTAGTATCTGGTGAAAAACTCAAAATGAAATCTCTTTCCTACCGCCTCCGTGGCCGGGATAGTAAAAATGTTGCGTTTAAAACGTTCTCGCCTCTCATATCTGTTTGTTTGAATCCCACTGGGAGCTCGACTTGTCAAGTGAGAAAGATTCGATTCTTACGGATCGCGGGATGTATACAGTACTGGATTTACCATGGAAAAATGGGGTGGTCTGCCTCTACCACAACAAACAAATTGACGTCATATATGGCTGATATGTGATAAAAGGTTTTAAAACACCATTCAAACAAACTTTCGTAGCAAAACTGAAACAAATATGCGACAAAAGGTGCATGCTTCGTACTTATTGGAATATAAATAATTTGCCAATAACAATAATTCTATGTTTAACAAATACTGTCTAATAAGAATAAGTTCCTCTAATACGTTTTGCCGAGTCGCAAGGTCCCGGTATTTTCTACATAATTTCATTATAATAATTATCAATAATTATGGTATATGTTCAGGGTAACTTTGCTTTTGCATGTTAATAATTGTTAATTGTATTGCAACAAGAATATATGTTATGGTATTAGCTAGTAATTTTTTACCATGTTGATACTACTAGAAAATCTTTACAGTGACTCTTTTTCGTCATTTCTTAAAAATAAAAAATAAAATCATGTATTACTCTCCCTCCCTTCCCCAATCGCAACCCCCCCCCCCCCACCCAAAACAGACAACAGGTAAGAGAGTTAAGTAAAATACTTGGTTCTTTTATATACTAATACCTAATATTACATAACTGTCTCTGATTTATATAGGAAATACTGGGAATAGAAAAGCTATATCTACTCGTTTGCTCTACTGGGAAATAACTCCCAGTGGGAGATATCTCCCAGTACGGAACATTGCTCGGCCTTTTCCGTCAGTGGCGGAAATGCCAAATGACGTTCCGATTGTTTTATGGACGTCTTCGTCAGATTCCGTCACTAGAAAATAACGATTACGGAAATTAACGAAGAGTTCCGGTTCCACTTGTTTTGTTTGTATGACGTAACGTCGTCTTGGATGATGTAACGTCGTCTTGGCGTTCTCGTGCAAACTGGTGTAAAAGGCGTAAATCATTAGAAATATTAATAAAATATCATTTTAAATTATGTAATATATAGTTTAATAACCAGTGTTTTTGAGATACGGGAAATATCTCCCTGTGTGACTGCATTTACACCAGTTGAATGCAACCTTTAAAATATGTTAAATATATATACAAGTATCACGAAAAAGACATTAGTAGTTTTCCAACGAATACTGAATATGTCGACTGTCTATATATGACACGAAAGTGTTGTTAAAGTTACAACAATGTTGAGTCTACAAGAATGATGATCTAACGCGATGTATTTGCATTCGCATGTCTTTATGAACATGATGCGCGATTCCAATGATCGGTGATTGTCACCAAAAGCCTTCTATAAGGGTTGATGACGCGATGAATAGCCTCCAACGAGGTTGTGTGCTGAGGTTCTTCCACTGAGGTCTGATGACAGGCCCTCCACGTGTCCCGGGGGTTGTTACTCCTGTGAGAACCTGACCATGCTGTTCAGGTACGGGGACCGTCTCCACCCGCCCATTACGTTATGCGTTAAATCATCTAGCGGGCCTACTCACCCAAAATGCTTAGCTCCCCTCCGGGAGGCTTAGCCTGTAATGATACATACTTTTAGACGTCGGTACATTAACACAACAATCTTATGCAATCATCGTTACACAAACAAATCCATATCTAGTAAATATATGTGAACTACTCTCTAATTATGACGTGTAACAATGTATATGTATTCCACAACGCCATTTATATGCATCGGCATATAATCGGCATATATACATGTATATCTTCTCACCGTTAACAACCGTAAACCAATGCACCTAATATACAACGTTATCAATTTAATCTTGTATTACAATTAATGATTTATACGCATCGGCATATATACATGTATATCATTTCACCGTTAACTAATGCACCAAATATACAACGTGATCAATTTAATCTTTGATTATAATTAATGATAAACTACTATATCTAACAAAGTTAAATTCATATGCTAGTTGTATCAAGTTAATGCTTGAGAAACGTATAAAAGTTGACCGGATGTAATATTATCACGAAACAAAGTGGCGACACCAGAGTGTGGACCCAATGATGACGTCGTCAAGCTAAATCCTCAAAGAACGTAGTGTTTGAAGTTTGTCTTAAATCTTGTATTGTCGTACATATAACGGTTTGTTCTTCTGACGAGTCAATGAGTGCTTGCTTTGTGGCTTTATAGGTTTTGATTTTTATATTCATATATTTAAGATCAGTTATGGGTTATACTTATATTGCCTATTAATGATGCCTTGTTTGTTAGAGAATATAACCTGACGGCGATATATTTATTTACATAGTCCCGTTTTATTGGGACGACAATAGGGTTAGAGTGAGGTATGGTCACCCTAAAACCTGGTTTAAACCCCCAGCGGCATGTTTTGACATTGACCTTTCCAAGGCGGTAAGCCTATTTTCAACCCTTTTATGTTTGTTATGTCATATCTTGCCTTTTGGTCATCTTTGTAAATATTGTTTACTTCTGTGCGTATTTTTGGTTGACTATTGTCCTTAAATAGTATGTTTCCTGCTCGCCCTTTATATCTGCTGTCATAAAGAATCGCGCGACATATAAGGCAGTATATGCGTGCTTAGATGGCGAAACAGTATACAAAGCACAAGGAAAGTAATCTGGACATTTCCAAATCTTAATTGTTTTCATCTTAATCATGCTAAATAATTTCCTCACCTACTGGCTGTTAGAGAGTGTCTGAAAACACCTTTCTGATTAATAGAATCATGAGGTCCTTTGTAATGACAACTTTCCTAACGAACCAAGTGAAATCAAAGGCTACGCTGTAGAGACTAGATGGCGAAATGTATTACATGCAGAGTATGTTTATCCAAAACTTTTTTTGTTGTCATACCCATCATAATTACTATCGTCATCGCTGAAGCAACATCTACAATATTATTGCAAATATTCTTTAACTGCCGAAAATCACGTGTTTGATCAATGTAAAGATGAGGCCAGGAGTTCTTAACACTACTAGAGTATCACCCAGCTTCAACAGTACATCGGATGATAGGTTAGTCGGACTGTCTGTGTTATTATGAAGGACCTGTCACTTTTACATTGATTAATTGCATGTCTATATATTTTCAAAGACGTGAGAGTTTTGACCAGAACCTATATTTTCATTTCTTATTGTCTTTCTGGGTTTTTTATTTTCAAAGGAAACTCAATGGCAGACAGGTACTTTAACATCGAGTACTGGCACAGCGTACCAGGTTAATAAATCACGTCTGATAAGGAAATTTCTGCTAGCAAACCTCTTGCCTAATTAAAAATTTAAAACAATATTGTGTCTGTAATGATAGATACAAAAGTCAAACTGGAAATGTAGTATTCACAAAACACGGTCATCCACAAACCACACAGTAGCACACTGACCGCTGTAAGTGCATTCTGAATATATGTATAAACTATCACTCTCCCTTTTCCATATCACCCCTGATGTCATCCCGAGAATTCAATAGCAATACCTAGGTCAGGTGTGATGTGGAAAAAAGGAGAGTGGTAATTTATTTATCATTCAACTACACACACAAACAAATAATATTTTGAAAGATTTATAGGTCTATCAGGTGTTATGAAAAGTGAATGAATGGATGGTGTTTTACGGCACGTCGACACAGAAATAGTGTCATAGTGTGCGCAAAACTGATGAAATATGAAGAAATGAAGTACTTATTAAAAATAATGTAAATATATAAAAATAAAACTATTTACAAATAAGGGATGATATGGTAGTAATATAAACTATATATGTATTAATGCATGCTCTTTGAAGTGATAATCCTGCCGGAGTTTCGGAATTAGTTTCTTCATTTATCCAGCACAAATCGCATGCAGAGTCTGTTTATCCACTTACTTGTTATCATACCGATCATAATTACTATCCTCGTCGCCGAAACATCTACAGTAGTATTGCAAATAGTCTTTAACTGTCGAAAATCACGTTTATGCTCAATGGAAAACAATTATTTTTAGGGAAACGTATCTTACATAAAAGGCAATGAATGATGGAAAAGTTGGCATGGGGAAATAATAATTATCACGTGCTACAAGTGTAGAATTGTCCATCCTTCACTAATGTTGTAGAATCAAACGCAGTATATAAGAGTGAGAAACGAAGCTATCATAAACACAATTCAAAATGAATCCAGATATAGTAGTCATGGGTTATGATGATGTTATAACTAAAGGAGATCTTGACAATACCAGAGAATCGCCCATCTTCAACAGTACATCGGATGACAGGTTAGTTGGACTATTTGTGTTATTAGGGAGGGCCTGTCACTTTGACAGTGATTACTCACATCACTATATATATACATCTTTTTAACATTAGTGCTTTGATCAGAATCTATCTTTTTATTTCTGATTGTCTTTCGATTTGTTATTTACAAAGAAAACTCAATGGCAGACAGGTACTTTTTCATCGAGTACGTGTACAGCGAACCGGGTTAATACATGACAATTGTTTGCAAACAAACCTCTTGCCTTAATGAAACTTGAAAGTCAGAATATGTATATTGTTAACCTTAGCGGAAATGATGCAGACTTTGTGTCAAGTATTTGTGTATAATATTACCGTCAAATATGCATTAAATCACCCGATGTACCCAGCCGTTAATAGAAACAAATGGTTAGAAATGCACGCTTCGTTGAAAAAGTATGCTAACTTTTTAACTATTGTGTTTACATAAACAATAACTGTGCTCTAAATATACCATTTGGATATGCACGCTACCTGTTATATGCTTAGCGTCAGCGCGGCGCAAAGGGGAGACTATGTAATTAGTACACTGATATTTATTCGGCATAGTGTGTAAAGTTTAATTCTATTTCATTGATTTGATCTCTAAGTTGTAACGCTTCCGAGTACTTCGTCATCTGTTCCAGTTTACGTTATAATAAGCATATTCTGCCATTAAAGCATTATTGTATTTGTTATGGTAGCTACAAAAGCAGAAATGGAAATGCAGTATTCACAAAACAAAGTTACCCTAAACACACATTCAATACAAACAACATTTAAAAGCAAAAAAACAGTACGGGACACCAAAAAGATAAAAGAGTTGACAGCATAGATATCCAATTGAAACGCGGTCAGTTGACCGCTGCAAGTGTATTCTGAAGATAAAAATACTTATTATTGAATGCTCTTTGAAGACATATTACTGTCGGAGTTCCGGAACCATTCTTCATTTATCCAACACCTGTTAACAGTCGTAAGTGTAATTTTCATACCTGGTCCCACTACCCTGTTAATACGTATATGAGATAATACGTGTGGTATATATTAGCTGTCTCACTGGTCCTCACATCCTTGCTACCACTCTCGGTATTATATCTCAGAGACACTTGGGGTCATTTATGTATGTCTAATCCCAACTTTCGTTTTATCGTATGCCTTCAATAAACACTTAGGAACACTGGTAACCATTCTAGACACGTTTATGTGATACGTGCATATCAAAATTTCGAAAAATGTGTTATATGCCACTGGACATGGAATTATGGCAGTAAAATTAGCATGTCCACCGCCATATGCATGCCATCTTCGGAAGGTTACAATTATGTACTATTGATTTATGAATATTGAGTTCTGCTCAACCCGGGGCTAGAGGGTGTGAACGGTAGCAAGCATATTTCACTACCGTTCATGAACAGTCTTAATCAAACCGAGACTGAAATATTTCGTATTTATCTTGTTCGGCCGTTTCCAAAGGTCCACTCTCATACTCTTTTATCAAGCACTTTAACAAAAAGCTAGTTTAACATGTTCAAAACTTTACGCAAGAGTTTCAGGACAATTTAATTTTACATCGTTTTAAATGTAGCAACATTCCAAATTTAAAATTCGAAAAATCACGCATGGATATTCACCAGTATGTACTTATTTTATCTTGTTACTGTATTTGTGTGAGACGTTTTGGAGATAGATTGTCAATGCAGCATATTGTAGAATGACTAGGTAGTTGCTAGACACAAAACACCTGCTAATGATTGTTCTAATTTTACATAAATCTGCTGCATGATACTAAATATGCTTCGTTTTAATTTTGTATTGTTTATATTTTTAGAGGGTCTCTCACTTTGCGCAGAGCTTATATACAAACTATTGTCTATTACAACTATTATTACAAATATTATTTTAAATACTGTAAAAGTAGATATCAAAATCGAACAGGAAAAGTAGGATTCAAGGACGACAGTATAAATATGTACTATGGGCGTTCTGGACCACAACCAAATCACCCCAAATAATCTAAAACCACCACACAATTTTTTTCAGTTTACTGAAAATTAAGTCGATTTAACTGGTTATTTAGCGCCTGGGACATGTGTGTTTGGTTCCGAAAGACCGCGAGCGAAAACAGTTTGACTTTTATTTTCTGAAAAGACCACGAGTAAAAATGGGTATGAGCTGACTAAACCCTTCCTCCCCATACCACCCACCTCCCAGATTTTATTGCATTTTTGGCATTTTTATTTTTTTTCGATTTCTTGGGACAATGTGTAGACACGTGCCTACAGTGCATATAGGCAGCTACGCCACTGGTTACCAGACGACTGAATATTAACATAGAAACATATTCGGATTGGCCCGAATTCGCTTGTTGGGTTCTTAGTACAACACGTGGTAGACTAATAGAAAAGTCACACCGCCATAATAACACATCAATGGTAGAATATTAGCTCCCATACTATGTGTCCCGCGATGATCAAGGTAGGCCTTTAAATGTATTAGCAGCAACTCATGCACATGATAAGTATGATTTTATAAGAATTAATAAATGCTATAATGATATTAATGTTTTATGAAATAATATATATGCTTGTATGTGTATGTATAGCTTTGTGTATACAATGAGATGTAACTAAACTATTAAATATAACTGTTACATCTGTTTACCGATGTGTATGTTTTGCTGTTTATATACCTACAAAAATACGCAGATTTTCGCCCAAAAGCAAACAATAACGATTGTACGAAGTCTTGAGATCAGTATGTATTATTTAGTTCTATAAATCGTGATTATAAGGATGTTAACATTTCATAATACTGTGTGTTTTTACTTTTTTTACAAGAATCAAGTTTGGAAAATGTAAACCAGCGCATGAATTAAACGTAAAGTTGTGAAGCCTACTGCACAACAATGTTTATATAAAGGAACATATCTTACTGTTATTCTTCTAGGTGCAATTCTCGTTCCATCATATTTCTTGATTTAAACTCAGGCTCCTATTCGTTTTGTATAAGTTCTCGATAGTCGCTGCACACTTTGCACTTGGTATATCTCTGTGTCTGTAAATAATGTTCCCGAATGTTGACAATAATGACAAATAAAATACAAGTTGAATTGTATGCTGTATTTCTTCAGGCCTGGATTTACGATTTGTACTTCCGAACACAGCTGTGCCTTAGCCTATTTCTTTAAAGGTTCACACAGCAATCTATATTGTTTTTAAACCTTGCGACGTCACAGCAATCTATATTGTTTTTAAAACGTGTGACGTGACATTGTTGTTTCTGGGATTGACTGTGTCTATAACGGGAATGTCTTTGAACGAGTTTAAAGTATATTACGTAGAACACATCAATGTGGGTTACGACGTTATTATCCTTTTGAAAGTGGGGTGTTGCGTTACTAAAGACTTGACAATTAGTGACGTTTAAAAGACACATGTTCAAGAAAAGTAATTGACGTGAGAGACGTAAGGTATCCAGCCCGCAGTCCAATCTAGTATATGTTCTATGAAATTATAGCACGATGGATATAAGTTCTTCAAATCTAATTAAATTAGGTTAACTATGAGAATAAAAGAATGAACTATAATTATCATGCTATGATTTTTGATCACTTATTTGAAATTCAGAACATATCGTGGAAGAAAGATAAGATTCTAAGTTGGTGGCTCGGATTTTTGCTTTGCTATAATTATATAATAATTTACATATTACCGCACTGAAAACAACGTTGCCAAATTTCGACTGCAAGATAGCATAAAAGGCACTTTTTTCCAGATGGTCATGCTTGTGGACTGTCTCATATAGATGGAATAGGTCCATTTTCCTCAGTACTGTTGGCATTCGGAAGATACACCCTGTTGTATCTCTGTCGCATGCCGAATTCACATACGCTATTATGAATCCTTCGCATAATCTTGCTGTGAAAAAAGTGCTTATAGTACTTAAATTTGGTTAAACTCGTTTTTGTTTTTTTACAAAGTATGCAAATGGGCCGGACCACAAGTTTTTACAACATTAGTTACGGCCCTTCCCAATACAATTTCAATTACAAAGAGCAGTTGTAATGTTATGCTATAGCAAATAAATTAAGTAATAATGAATACAGAGAATAAATTAACTAAAGTTTAAAAATGTATAGGTAGACAGATGTCACGATAGTTGGTTGAAAGAAATTAGAAATGAGGAGAAGGTATAGTATTTAAATAATGCTGTTATTGTGAACAGTAGCGTTCGAATACTTATTAATGTTCCTGTTGCTTTCCAATTAACTGTATATCATATTTTACAATAAACATTTCACGTTTGCGTTCAACAGATAAAGGTAACAGGGATAAGAAAACGAAATTAAAATATACAGGAGACATTCTTAACGTACATCGTCATAATCATTAAGTTACAATTGTATCGGAGTTTGCATTTGTATATATTCAGAAATAACGAGATGGAAACTACAGTCAAAACTGACCACTTAATGATTTTCTTGAAGAGTAGAGTTGTTTGGGTGATTTGAATATTTCATTCATTTTGCAATTTGTTTAGATTATGTAGGCATCAAAATATATATTCTACATGTAGTACCTTTCACGGCATGCGTGTGTTGTGTAGGAGCTCTATAATACAGATGTTCCTTTCCTAGTATCAAACTGGATCTTGCCCGTGTTACCGTTGACTCGGACACTGCCAGAATAACACCAATGAACAATTTTCTACAAAAGAAGGACACGTTTTAAACGGTCAAATATTGTATCTTTAAATGTCGTCATGTGGAATTAAACATACATGCAGCTCCTAGGCATGGTAAACAGACAATACATGTATACATGTGTATATTTCCGCTGTGTCAGCCGGCCACCCACACCCCGTCCCCAGCTGGGGATACGTTGATAAGTGCATACTCGGTATTACTAGTAATTATAACGAAATGTTAAAGTTAATAATAACCAGACATGTTTATATAATGTAATATGTATCATGATACAGATGTTTTGAAAAAAATGTATACTACTACTACTAGTGTATTGCCGTGTTACAAAATGCATTAGGTTTGTTCGTTATTAAGTGCTTCTTCTTGAAAGACAGCAAATGTATACGTGCCACAACTCATATTGCCTATTTAAAACTGCTGATCTCCAGTTACGTTTTTTTAAACAATAACGAAAACTAGTAGTTCTATCCGAACGAATGGATCTAAGACAGTAGAGAGGCAACAATTTAGAAACAGTGATTTTATGTAAACGTTTGATATCTTTTCCAGTATTTCCTGTTCGTTTTCTATTGAAGTAAATATAGCAGGAACAGACATATAGCTTTCACAGAACACAGTCAACAACTTTTGAAATCGATTCATGATGTATAGTCATGCATGTTTACATATGTAAAATAGCATGTAAATTCATAAACCGGTTTTACTATGCTTGTGTCAGTAAAAAATGAAACATATAATTATACACTGTTTCCTTACCTACTTATCATTTTCCGCGCTACTCTAAAGATCTGTTTCTTTTCATGCTTTTTTATTCTAACCGAACACAGTTTAATGGTCTCGGTGATCTTTTGCATTCTTTCCTCGCCTTTCGGGAGGCAATGAATTCGTTTCCTCCAATACATTATGGCATTCACACCAAACGCC